>JABUQX010037551.1:0-35000 GCA_015478945.1 Trachelipus rathkii | reverse complement strand
GTGAAAAAAATTTCAATGTTCAAAATCGATATATTTGATATAATCGATATATCGATATCAGTGAGACTAATCCAAATACCTAAGTTAAATTTTATAGCACAAAGTTCAGTTTGAAGATTGACAGGAGAGGAGTAGGACGTGTCTTTAGTTGTTAATTTTGTGCAAACTTTTAAGATGAATTTGTATGATTTATTTGACATCTGTAATGATAATAGCAGTTTACTTGCATTTTACACTTTTATTTTAGAAGTGAAACGTTGCGAAAAACGTAATTACGAGTCTTGCATAAGCAAAATAGTATTTTATTTTTAGGTTAAATCAGAGATACCAAGACGTTGCCAAAGGAAGGAACAATTTTTAGGTTATTTAGCCACTTTTATGTCGGTAACAAAGTTTGAACCAAAAGAACGTTTTTTGCAAGCTATTTTGCAAGCTTTTTTGAAAGGAATTACCATTAAACCGTGAGTATCTCTCTCTCTCTCTCTCTCTCTCTTCTCTCTCTCTCTCTTCTTCTCTTCTCCTCTCTCTCTCTACACATCTATCTCTCTCTATCTCTCTCTCTCTCTCTCTCTCTCTCTCTCTCTCTGCTCTCTCTGCTCTCCTCTCTCTCTCATCTCTCTCTTCTCTCTTCTCTCTCTCTTCTCTCTCTCTCTCTCCTCTCTCCTTCTCATCTCTCTCTCTCTCTCTCTCTCTCTCTCTCTCTCCTCTCTCTTTCTCCTCTCTCCTCTTTCTCTCTCTCATCTCTCTCTATATATATATATATATAATATTATATATATATATATATAATATATTATATATATATATATAGTAAATATATATATATATATATATACATATCTATGGGATGGGCCGGATATTCGGCAACTAATTATATCCGGTATCCGGGGCCCCCAGTTTTTGACTATTCGGTTCCGGGCCAGATATTGTTATCCCGGATCCGGGGGATAACCGGATACATTAACTTCTCTAGTAGGTTTCTTCCTTTTTTACTTGTTTGGAGGGAAATATTATTCCAAATAATTTCAACACTTCATATATATATCTTTTTATATGTATATATACATATATATATATTATATATATATATATATATATATATATATATATAATATCATATATATATTATAATATATATATATATATATATATATATATATATATATATATATATATATATATATATATACTTGTTTAGAACTTTCGATAGTTGGTACCCGAAATGTTATATTATTAAATTTTTATCATGAATCACTAATTTATTATGTTGGACCTGACAACAAATTTATGTCTGAAAATTTGGTTGGAGTGGACACCGTTTCCATAAAAATGTATGAGTAAAAATTATATGGTGAATTATTAAATATTATATAAGGGATAATATACATTAATAAAAAAATATTAAAATATATAGTAAAAAATATCGATATAATGGAATTAAAGCTACAAGACACATGTTTAATCGCAATTTTTTTTTTTACCCACCAAATTTTATTTGAATGATAATTAAGTTATTGTAATTACTACGTAGGTGTTGCATTTGCATTTTTTATTCACTGTTGTCAGCAATTGCATTGTAATTATTTAGCAGAGGTTTTCAAACGAGCACGTTTCTCAAAGAAATTTATAAATTAAATTTGGAAAAAACACTGGAATTTATTCTCAAAATGTTACCCGCCTTCAGGATAAAATATAAAAATCAGAGCAAGTGTCAGGGCACAAAACTTGATAAAATCCGAAAAAAGCTTGATTAAAAAAAATGCAATAGATGGAAATAAATATGTCTGCTATTTAAGTAAGAAAAAGTTGGTGCTACGGAATAAATGGTCAATATCGATTATAACTTATAGGACAATCGAGAACTTAATATTATCGATATTGAGAATCGGTCGATTAAAAGTAACATAATAAAAATGATAATCAATTTATAAATATGATAAATTTTAATATCAAAAATAAAAGAAACCTGTTAAAAACAAACATGATCCTTTGCACAAAAAAAAAAAAAGAAAAAAAATAAAAAAAAAAAAAAAAAAAAAAAATTTTCGGTGTTGCCTGTCAGACGTAATACAAAGAATGGCCAACGTTTAAAAAATTTGTGAGTACTATAAGATTTTTTGGGCATTCCAAATGAAAACTCTGTGCTCGCAGCACAATTTTTTAGGTAAGTCCTCTAATTGCGGAATGATGACATAGAGCATTTCGTTAACCTGCAACTTCAACAAACATTTTTTTCGAATTTCCGTCCCCGCAAATCGCAATTCCTGCAATTTTATTTGGTATTTTGTCCCCGCAAATATGCGGAAACGTCCACGCTCTGATATATAATACTTATATATATATATATATATATATATATATATATATATATAATATATATATATATATATATATATATATTTATATAATATATATATATATATAGGATATATATAATATATATATATATATTTAGGTCAGCCTCCAGATTAGCTGTTCCCTGTATGTAAAAAAAATAAAAAACTATGATAGCTACGTAAAAACTAATATTATTTTTTTGGAAAATCAAGCGCAACCCTATTGGTAATGGAGAAGGAAAATGAAAAAGAAGAAATAAAATAAAGAGATGCGATAAAAAAAGTAAATAATAAATAAAATATGGTTTCATGTTACGATATTTTCTCGAGTTCCCCCAGCAGACCAAAATTTTTCGCGGTTCTCCATCTCAGTCATGATGTGTCCCATCTCCCCCCAATATTTTTCTGCTTTTCAATGTTAATTGTGTGCGACATTACGCGCGCAGGCCGCGGCGTACACTACAATACATCCACTATTCTAGTGAGTAGATAGATTGTTCTAAGAGGCGAAATTAAATTTTTTTTGTTGACCTGACTTGACCTAACCTAACTATATGCAATTTTAAATTTTTTAATTTTAATTTTAACTTTATTTTTATTTTTTTAATTTTTTGCGCATTATTTTTAGTTGCGTCCTGACCATTGAAAAGATATTAAAGAAAACGTTTATTTTTATGCTGGTATCATACGTTAGTTTAAAATAATAAGTTTGGTGAAACGTGCTTTGAGTACATTTAGAGTATAATACACTTTTTTTTGAGTTTATTTAATTACTTCATTTATTACAAATGACTAAAAGAAATATTATTAATTTTTGGGGGGTTCTTGCATACCAATGTACGCGCTGAATTCAAAAATGTAGTCAGTTTTTATGTAGATATAGTTTTTTTTTTAGATAAGGGGGCACCTAATCTGAGACTGGCCTATATTATATATATATAATATATTATATATATATATAGTTATATATATATATATATAATTATATATATATATATATATATATATATATATTATTATATAATATATATATATATAATAATATATATATCCCGTATAGCGTCGGGCGGGGTGACGTGGGCCACTTTAAGGTATAACTTCGTCTTCCCACTTTCCCCTAATACACTTTTATTCCCCTAATACACTTTTTTGGTGTTTTTTGTTTATGCAAAAAATTTGAGTGAAAACAAAGTTTCGTAGGTCTGAAAAGCACTAGCAAAGTAAATTATGTAATTCTACAAATAATCAAGTTTTTAATTAAACGTTTAAAAAAATAAAAGCTACATTTACGACTCCACCTTGAAGGGGTGATCGGGAACCCACCATTGAGGGGGAATTGGCATCTTTTTAAAATATTTCTCTTTTTATTATTGTATAAACTTTAATTTATAAATTTGTAATTTTACCTTTAATATAAGTAATTGTTTTTTATAAAAAATTTCTTCGTGATAGTAAGTAAAGTTTAAATAATGATCTACAAAAATAAAAAATAAATAAATGTGGTGGCCGCATTCACGCCCAAATTCGTGGGAGAACCAAATTTTGACGGACTTTTTTGAACATTCCGTCATATTTTCCTAGAAATAAATTTAATTTTTACTTAATATAAGTACTAACTGTTTTATTATATTTAAATAAGCTATATAACGTCGGAGTAATAAACAATTTCAATAATAATTTGCAGAGGTGATTTACGATAGAATTAAAGAATAATAATGTCGGCCCAAATTCAAAACACCCCTAATCTCAATTTTTTATGGGGCGATATGGGGGGGGGGTTGAATCGGGGCACAGGTTAAGGCCCCAGCGGATTTAAACCACTATGGATGCACTGTTTGGAAAAAACAAAATTTTCCTTTGCCACAGTTTAAGCTAACATACTCATTATACAAATAAAAAATACTTTAGCCAAAGAAAATGTCAAAACTTTTAATTTAAAAAAGCAAACTTGCAAAAAAAGTGAAATAATTTAGAAAATATTAATGAAAGGAATTTTAAGAAGCACGCTTAGTCTATCTAGTCCCCTGGCAAGTGAAGATCTCCGAAAATTAGAGGTAAGATGGTTTGGGAATGAAAAAAACTTGTAAGTGAGAACAACTTTTCATCTGAACAACGAGAGGAGCGTTGATGCTGCAGACAAAGAAAGAAGTTTTTTTTTTTTTTAATTTACAGTCACCGCCGTCCTGAACTATATAGACTGCCGATATCCGGTTAACTTACTTCCGCCGATATCCGGTTAATCCGGTGCTAATTCACGGTCTTCTGCCATCCCTATATATATATATATAATATATATATAATATAATATATATATATTATATATATATTATATATATATATATATATATATATATATATAATATATATCTGTATTATATATTATATATTGAATAAAAATACCCCCATTAACTAATTTCACCCTGCTGGATTGAACTGGCCCCTAGCAAGATGACCGGCGGTATTCTTGCTAGGCCCAGGTTCAATCCCCAGCAGGGGTGAATTATTTAAAATGGGGGGTATTTTTTATCATAGCTTATTAGCAATGGGTGAGGTGTAGAAAAGGATGAGCATAGTTACCTTAATGTACCTTATATGTGTGTATATTATATATATAATACTAGTAATATATATATATATATATATAATATATATATATATATATTATAATATATATATAATAATCATAATCCCATTAGGGTTAGGGCTAACATTGGAGGCTAGCCAAAAATCCCATTAGGTTAGGTCCAAAATTTGCGGGCTCCCAAGAATTTCATTAGGTTGGGCTAACTTGTGGGCTAACAAAATCCATTAGGTTAGGGCTAACCTTGGGGGCTAAAAATCTCATTAGGTTAGGTGCCTAACTTGTGTATGCTATTTAAAGTCCTAAGTTATGGATAAAGAGCTTTGTTAGGTAGACACAGGATTTACTATATATATATATAATATATATATAATATACTATATATATATATATATATATATTAGTATATATATATTATATAATATATATATATATTATATAATATATATATATATATATATCGAATTATATCTCGAATATAATCCAATAGCTCGGTATATCGAAAATCAAAGCTCTGACGAAAGATTGAATTTTACCAAACAAGTCTTTAATGCTTGTTGTCTTTATTCAGAATATCCAAAGATTCAATAATTGAAAGTTTCCAAAAGAGGATGTGTAGAGAAAAATAAAGAGATGGAAATTGATAGGCCTTAAGAGAGGATTGTTGATAATTCAAAATCTGTCAGATGGAGGAGAATCTCTAAATTTTTACAATTTAATTTGATGAAATTTAGGCTTCTGGGCTAAACGAAAGAATGAGAACAGGGTTTTTTTCCCCAACCCAGAATGAAAGAAGGAAAAAAAAGTTAAAAAAAAGAAACCGGAACGAAACAGAAGGCATAGCGTTTCTATCAAGAATAAGAAAATATAAAAATATTTTACATTTACCACTTATACCAAGACATAGTAAACCCATTTCTGTTTGTGGAGCAAAGTTCAAAAGAGCTTTTTTTAATTAACTTGAGCCAAAATAGTATGAAATATATCTAAGCGCCCAACATACTTTCTACATGAATGAAAAGAATTTTCAACAGAGCTGGAGGTAAAACATGAGCCGGAAGAAATCGGCTAACACGACGCTACCTGATGAAAAAACTTGACCCATTCTCATGTTTTTTGCATTACAATTTTTAAGGCGTTTTAAAACGGTTTGAAAGATATTAAATTTTTTTAATTTCTTATATTTCCTTAATTTTAAAAACGTTTAAATAAAAAGTTTTTAATAGTTAAGGAACACTTACGGTTCCAATTTTGGGCTGGGGCTGAGCCCGATTTTTTCCGGCCGATCCGGCCTTGGACAAAATTTCGGCGGAAAATTTTTAAGCCGATTTTTCAGCCTATACAACAACAAACTAGCTCTTTTTTTTTCTTTTTGGCCATTTTAATAAAAAACCAGTTGTTTTCCGGGGTGTTTTTTCTGTGACTGTAGTAATTCTTTTAGAATAATTTTCATATTTTCAAAATCCATGTTTTGTCATTTTTTTTCGTATCAACATCCAGAATTTTTTTCGAAATGCCAAGTTTGAAGATGATGCATAGAATGGTCGCTTCCATTACCCTTACAAATTACATAGAAGCTTTTTCGTCATTTTTTTTGATGTTTTGTGCTCGGCGTTGTCCAATTTCCATATGTTTATTTTTTTTGGTATTTGAAAAATTTTGAAAAGTATGATATAATTTTTTTATTTCAACTTTCATTCGAATCACAGATCAAAGTATTTTTTCAGGGTTCTTGTACAATCGAGCAAGATGCATCTTTTTTACCGTTTGAAGAATAAAAATTTTTTTGTATACTCAAAAGAAAATTTTAAAAAAAAAATTTCAAATTGTTTCTTTTTTTTTTTTTCTAAATTTTGTTCCAAAAAAAAATCGGCAAAAACCTAATTGCCTATTGCAATATAGAATAGAAGAAGAAATTATCTATAGTAAAAATATGTATCTTTCTTCGACTAACGATGCGCCTGAAATTTGATGATTCGGAATGAGTAGAAAAAAATATATCCCGGATTTTTTTTGCAACTTTTCAAATATTATGAAAATAAAAAAGGTCCTTGCGTAGAAACGCTGACCTCAAACTCAAAGCATTGCTAATGTTCTATGTAATTACTATCGTAGGTAATGGACCCATCTATACAATATTTCAAGTTTGAAGTCATTTCGAAAAATATTCTGGAAGTTGATACGACAAAAAATGTCAAAAACATGGATTTCGAAAAATTGAAACATTCTGAAGAATGACTAACAGTCATGACGGAACAACACCCGAAAATCCAACATTTTAAAGGCAAAGGAAAAGCTACAAAGTTTTGGTGTTTATAGGGTTCAAATGCGGCTGAAAATTCCGATTTTAATGTCCATTTTTATTATGAAATAAATGAAAATAATTTTTTAAATAGGTTATATTCATAAAGTTTAAATAGGTAAAAGATAATTTTGAGTAGAAATTTTTTAAATACTAATTTATATTTTGTAATTTATTATGTTTTTAATTTACTAGCTTTATTCTAACAAAAATATTAAAATGCAACAAAAGTTGGCAGATTGTCAAAACAGATAAAAGGTAGGCAAAATGGCCGATCACTTACCCGATGTATACATAATATATATTATATATATTATATATATATATATATTATTATCTATATATATATTATTATATATATTATATATTATATATATATATATATATATATATATATATATATATATTATATACTATATATTAATATTATATATTATATAATATATATAATATTATATATATATAATATATTATATATATATATTATATATCTATCTTAAGTTATTATTTTTTTAATGACTTTGATGATGGGATGTATAATTCATGAAAGTCGGAATCAATTAAAGAAAAAGAGGGATGTTTACGAGCCCAGGATGCTTTTATTTATAAGTGCAAATGTAAGGATTGCAAAAAAAACACGTGAAAACCCATATATATTATGTATATATTAATATATATTTATTATATATTATATAATATATGTATATAGTATATAGTATTATATATTAGTGAAGTATGTTATAATAGTTATATAAAATATTTATATATATATATATTTTTAAAGAAAAAAATGAAATATGTTTATAATTACGTATATATATTTAACTTAAATGGTTTATTTAAAATAATAATTTGTTAAAAAATAAATAAAATTCAAATTTTAAATTTTGCTGGCTACATTTGCATAAATTTTTTTACTTTTTTTTAATTAAAGTGTTCTATATATTTATATTATATAATATATATATAATATTATATATATATTATATAATATATATATATATATATATATATACTATATATAATATATATATATTATAATATATATAATTATATATATTACTTTTAAACTAATCTAATACATAAGGTAAAAGCACAGCAAGGCTGCGTACAATGCCATGGCAGACCCTCGCGTTCTAAATGCGTCGCGCGAGCGGGGGCGGGGGCGGTGCGTAAGGGTTCTTATTAGGGCGAACGCCGCGGCTCACGCGGCGCATTAGAAGCGAGTGCTTTCCACGAGCGATCTGTGCATGCATGCACGCCAAGTCCTCCTGGCCATTTACGCCTATGGTACTAGAAAATAAATATTATATATATATATATATATATATATATTATATATATATAAATATATATATATATATATTATATATATATATATATATATATATATATATATCAAGAGCTGTGGAGCGTTGAGGCACTATGGACGAAACCTAAAATCATTATCGTAAGGAGCAACAATTTTTTTTAACCCTTCAACGATTTTTATCTTATAGAACTTAGAAACATGGCTAACTTGTATCATTCTACAAAAACCAGTGTAAAACTTTCATTCATATATATATTATATATATTATTATATAATAATTAATATATTATATAGTATATATATATATATAAATATATATATTTAATATATATAATATATATATATATATATATATATATATATATATATATATATAATATATATATTGCACAGAAGCAGGGGACAAGTACTAAGGGCCAAAAAAAAGGGTCCTCTCTTAGATTTGAGGGATAACTGTGTTCCTCAACAGGAAAAATATGGCCTCTCTGGGAGGCAAAACATGCCCAGCAAGGACATGGAGTGGAAGAGGAAGAGACGTGTAGATATTTGTTTAACGGTGTTTTTTAAATCATAAAAAATTAATAAATGTGTTTTTCTTCCTTATAAAAGCAATTTTTTATTTTATCAGCATTAAGTTTACTTTGTAAATAAATTTAGTGACACACACCGGTCGAGCGAAAAAAAGTCGCAAGGCGCAATGAGGCCGCACTATGTCCGGCGGCACACTAGGCGCAGGCGCACTTAAAAAAATTATAGGCGCGCCCAGCAACACGTACAGCAGATGCTCACATATATATATATATTATGATATAGTATATATATAATATATATATATATATATATATATATATTTATATATATTTACTTATAATATATATATATATATAAATATAATATATTACTATATATATATATATATATATAATATAATTTATATATATTATATAATATATATATATATATATTAATATATATATATATATATATTATTATATATTATATATTAATATATATAATATATATATGATAATATATTAATCTATGGTAACAATCTTAGCAAAATAATTTTTAAGCATCTTCTTGGGCCACGAGGAATCCCAAAACTATTATCTGACTCGAGCTCCGGGTCGCCATGGCGGTTTTTTTGAATAACGGTTTCAAAAAAAAAAGTCGTTGAAAAGTGGTGGCTAAAATAATGCAATATGCGCTTGAAAAGTATAGGTTCAAAAGGACTCGAGAATTTAATTGACTCAGACAATAATCAGAGACAAAATTGTGCACAAATTCAAAAATATAAATTTAAAGAAACAGGCGTCGATTGTCTGAATAGACAATCTTTGACGCACATCTTGACCAAATCATGTTTCGCCACATGCTTCGCAGTCCAAGGAACTATATAGAGGGATATTACTTGTTTCTGCACCGGAATTTGGAAACTTTCTCTTAGAACAAAACTTACAGCTTTTTTCCGACACGGGAAGGAAAAGTTTTCTAGCAATAATCAGCTAACCTGACTAAATGAGCGGCGTTAAATCGCGTATAGCACAACTGGCACTTGAAGCTCCATATATAACGATTAACGAATCTCTGGCTATGACTATAATTTTTAGATGACATGTCAATCAAGGTAAGGGTTCCAAATTAAAACTGGCACGAAATATAATTCAACAAGTGGTATATATGAAAACATTTTTCTGGGCGACGGACCAGAGCCCTTTATTTCCCTAACCCCAACAATGGCTTTTTGCCGCAAGCAATAGTCAATTCCACGTGGCATAACCACATGGTCCTGAATAAATTTACTCGAGCCTTAGAAAAATTAGTGAAGCGCTGGTACTTGTATGCAAAATTAATAAACTTGCAGATTATACATTCTTGCAAGACGTTTTTAATGGATGTACGAGCAGATGTGATCCAGAATCCCTGTAGACAAATATTTGTAAGGCTGGCCTGGATGTCCAGATGCTTGCATCCGAAATGAGCATCTGCGATAATCAATTTGGTTAAATGATGGCTTTTTGCCAGTAAAATAGGATTCATCACATTCATAATAATTACATCTATCTAGAAAGACGTCCCTTGCTCCTGACGACATTATTTTCGTCTAAGAAGAAGTCTAAATTATTGACCAAATCCGGGACTTGGCCAGAAAATGATGAGTTATTTTTTACCTCTTCTAAAATTTAAATTCTTTTGCAAAAGATTCTCTTTGCATCGTTCTCGGACAAAAACGAGCTTTCACATCATGATTATCTGACACACCTCTGGTCATTGCACCAAATTTAAATAACAGAGCGACTATTCGATAAACGGTGTGTAAATTAGAATATTTTGATAGGTTTGATAACGGTTTCAAAAACTGGAGGTTCTTTATCAGCTTGAATACAATCATATACAGGCGATGCGGTTTCTATTTCAGTTGATGGCCAATAAATTTTATTCAGAGCGAGCCATTTTGATCCATTTGTTCAAAAAAAAATTTTGGACTCAAAAGATTTTTCTTTAAGAGCCGAACCCATCGTATGAATATCTTGTAGGCGATTTTTAACTAATATTTGTTTGTCTTCATACCTTTTATTATGAATCCAATGAGGTATCTGGGAATTGAGAAAATATTTAGTTCTTTAATTTAGGATCCAGAAAAACTATTAGTCTTGGGGCTGACGATTTCAGACCAGAATACTGATAAAAGTCCAGCAGGAAGAGTTTGCTCATTTGCTGGTGTACTTTTGCCTCTTGCTATAAAATTTTAAACGCTTAGAGTAGACGAAACAAACTGCAAATCCATAAGCGACAGAACTTGCATCACAGAATTGTTGATTACAATTGGAGTCTAACTCCAATGATGATGATTTTAAATAGTCTATAGAATTAAGGTCTTTACTCATTTCTTCCACTGATCCTTAATCTCAGGAGTGCCGATGTCATCCCACCCAATCTCCACCTCCCAGGGTTTTTTCATAAGAAGACCTTTAATGATATCAGGAAGGTATAAAGAAGGAGTCAAAAATCTTAGAGATTTCCGACAGAAGCTGTCTTTTTGTAAAGACATCTCCAAGAGAAAAGTCACTTAAGCTCAGTGTCAAGACTGGTGTTGTATAGATATCCCAACACCCTTTCCTCATCACACTGATGAGAAACAATTTTGCCCTCCTCTTCAAATAATTTCTTGAGTTAAGGACAATTAGTGTTCCATGAACACTAGTTGAAACCTCCTTCGCTCATGCGCGAGGTAGCCTTTTGATAAACATCTTTCAGTTCCACAACATATGAGGAAGAATTTATAAAATTGTCGACATAAAAATTATTTTGAAAGAGGGAGGTACAGAGATCGGGTGGGTATTTCTTGGCATGATGCTGAATCACATCTCCCAATATGTAGGGACTGACAGCTAAGCAAAGATTATGGAGGAGTAGCGGTAACTGATTAGCTTACCATCTTCCTCCCAAAAGAAACAGAACCGATTTCGGTCCACTTCTAGTTTTAGTCGGATTTGAAGAAAGGCCTTAGGTATGTCAGGCAAGACAATGCACTTGTCCGTTCTGAAAGCGATTAATAATTTGAAAAGGGAGGTGATTTAGTCCACCCCTGAATAAGAAGCCTGGTTCAGAAACGAACTCTCATATCTTCAAACTACAGTTAAATACAGGTCTGATTTTTGTTGTGATCTGTAGAGCCTGGTTTAAAACTAGTCTGTGAGAAATCCAGATGAATGTGGAAATCTTTTGGCTACTTCCACACACTCAATAGTGACTTTATAATCTCTGAAAATGTCCCAATACCTTTCTACTAATCCTTGAGCAGTAAGTTTTTTCTTGACTCTTTGCATAGTTGCAAGAGCAATATGATGATTAGACGGGCCCGGCTCCAGAATACTCTGAAACCACGGAAGTTCTACGTGGTATTTTCCATCACGAAACTCATCCCTTCGTGAAACTTTTTTATAACAAGTTCGTCTATAGAACCTTTGTCCAGCTCTTCATTAATGCCTAGACACTAATTTGTATAGGTTCTCCGGGCCCATATCTAAATCTGACTCAGTGTGAGTGTTTGAGCGGGTCAAAATAAGATGGAGTCGGTTCTATCATTAAGTTGATTATATACAAAGGGACGTTTGTGACATTTTCTAATATTTGATTGTATGGGGACTATTCCATCATGTCAAAATCTTTTGATAGGTTTTCTTGACGCAGGGTCTCCCCCAAAGATTATTCCTTCCTTGGTAGGTGTTAAAAGATTTAACAGGCCCAAATGAGAAGTACCCATGACAAGTTTCAAGGGCACAACCCCGAAGACATTTCACCGTTTTCATGTGTTTTAAAAGATGCAGAGCATCTATTCCTATTAACCCCATTATATTTAATACTTTGTCACCATGTCTACCTTTATAATGACTATCAGCAATATTATATCCATTTTGCGATATATTATGGGTAGCTCCTATGAGGCCTTTGACCTCAAAGCTGACATCCAATTGAAGGTCAATTATTTACTGGTAGATTGAAACTTCCCACAACAGATAGCCATTTCTAATCCAAGATGTAAAGATCTTAACTGGCTCTCCAAAAATGTTTTATATTTCTTGAAGCTGAAATGCGAAAGATTGTATATCCATATCTAATCCTTTAAGTATGCCTTCATTAATGTAAGAAGATTGGGATCTTAAATATAAAAGCACTCTTACTGGGACTATTTTGTTTCCTTTTTTAATTCTGAGAGTGTTGGTAGAATATTTTGGGAAGACGCAACACCTGAATTTATACAGATATTACTACTTTCAACAGGATTACTTTGTTTATCAGAAATGTCTGTTGATCGGCCACTATTTTGTTGAGAGCCATCAGGTGACTGGTTTTTTGTTATTACAGCTTGAATAGCATAGAGCTAGGTAAAATTGGACCTTTCGTCTGACCTTCGATATTCGATATATCGAGTCTTGGATATATCGATATAATTCTCTCTCTCTCTCTCTCTCTCTCTCTCTGACTCTAGTATATAGTATATAATATATATATATTATATTATATATATATATATATATATAATATTTATATATATATATATATATATATATATATTATATATCCTCTTAATTTGTACTTTGGCAGAGCCAAAAAAAAAAACTGAGTCCATTCGATATTTTATCAGAATGAACAATATATGATATTTTAAAAATAAATAGATTTGTAATAAATATAAATTACAAATATTGACAAAACTGGATTCAGTATGGTTAGAGTTATAGTCGCGACGTGTTTTTTTCAGTTGTGCACCACCACTCACGCTTAGCCATTCAAGAGGGGTGTTACATCGTCTCAGAAGCTCTCCAACTAACGCAAACAGCAGATGAGCCCAGACGCAGGATTTGAAGTGAGGAGATTAATTTCAGGCAGGAAACATCAGAATGTTTGAAGAGAATTCCACGAACAGAGGGGAGGAAAGAGGAACAACGCAGCGAACTACCTGGGGTTAACAATCCACAAACTCATGCGCAGACACAACCCCTGTGCTACGGCGGGGTGTAAAGGTGTGTACGCGAGTGTTCCTCGAGCACCTGCCACTGCGGTACCTATAAAAAAAAGAGATAAAGCACCAACATCGAGCGCAAAGATAGAGGGTCCTATAGTGAAGTGGAAAATGTAGGAACAGTTTATCGATCCTTTTGGCCTTTGACTCGACCTTCAATAAGCTGGGTGAAAACCAGAGGCGTCCCTGTGGCTAATAGCAGTACTACAAGGGCGGATGAGGCCCTGATAGCTGGAGTACTGAGAAGATGGAAAAAAAGTCTCTAAGTCTAACAGATTCCATTTCCTTTGAGCTGCCTATATGCAAACGTTGTGGCGCGGGTTTCAGTACTTTTTTTTGTTCTTAGGCAAGGATTGTTTATTGTCAACAGGAGGAGGGGCGAAGAAACCGTGAAAGAGATAGGAAAGTTGTAAGGCGTTTTAGAAAGGGAGATTTGTAGATAGTTGAGTTTTTATTTTTATTTCACAAGGTTGAGACGACCCCGACCTGGAAATTCCATCCAGATCTGCAAGAAAATAGAATCGGAAAGATTAAGACGAGGCAAATTCTAGAAGCAAAAAGAAGGGAGCAGAATTGAAATGATTTGAAAAATGAAGGGTCGAGTACATCGACACACGAGTAGATAGAGTTAGATGTGCAGTGGAAGATCCATTATGAAAAAGTAGAATAAGTAGTGAGATAAGAAGAACCGTGAGGAAACAAATTGACAGATAGTTTTGGTAAGATTGGCTGTTGCGCGTTGGATGTCAGACGTGGGGTGTGCCGTAAGTTGAGCGGGAGGTGAGAGAAAATTGTGTGGATCTTATAGTGTTGTGTTGTAGAAATGAATGAGTAGAATATTTGAATATATGCCAAAACGATTGGAGTTTCCTAGCTTTCTTACAACATTTTAACTTAATCTTGCAAAGAAGAGAAATGTTTAAAAGAAAGTTCAGTAGTAAGGGTTGGGAAAAATTTAAATTTTACTGTAATGATCCGTGGTAGGGTCCTAAGGTTAGGGCTGGTTTTAAATCGGCAAGTGAATCAAATAAAGGTTGAGGGCTATTTTTGACGGCACAGTGGATGCATAAAGGTTAGGGCTAGTTTTACGATCACAGTCAATCATAAGTGGTTTAGGGCTCTTGCCATCCTATCAGTTAGGATTAATTAAGTTTTGTGGTTATTAAAGGATAGCTGTAAAAGCTTTATATATATATATATAGTATATATATTATATTATTATATATAATAATAATATATATAATATATATAATATATATTATGTATGATATTTAGAAGTATCGATTTAGATTTAATCGACCAAAAAATACGGAATGACTTTGAAATATCATGCCCTGCCGAAAGTAAACTTTATACATATATAATTATATATAGTATCTTATAATATATATATATTGCTAACTACTATACTCAGTACTTCTATACATTAATCATATTATATCCTTATTTCTCTATATAATACCCGTATTATTGACTATTTGTCTTTTAAGATCTATTATAGTGTTAATAGGGTGTGTCTGGTTTATAGGCCTAACAAAACTATCATACTCTAGGATTGAAACCCCTCAAGAGACCTAACCTAATGGATATGAAAGGCGAAGGTTTAAGAGTAATGAATGTTGTTTCCCCTTTTATGTAGTGAGGTAAGGGATAGTATATATATATATATACTATATTTTAATATATATATATATAATAATATATATAATATATATATATATATATTGTAGTAATTATATCATATATCAGGGGCGACTCGTATATAGGAGCGATGGAGCGACGCTTCTTTCATAATTAAGCATAAATAAGTGGAGGATTGTTATACTACTTTAATTAATAACTATTGAATGCAAATTTAAAAATTTGTATATAGGCAGAATACGTATCGATGGTTTTCATCAACATAAAAGAAAGTGACTAAATATAACCGTAATAATTTTGTTAAGTGATTTTGAATTTCTATTTAAAAAAGAAGCGTGAGAGTGAGTTCGCTCCACTTATCTCTCTATTAGTAAAAATCATACGTCTAGCAGTGATACAATAAAAATATACTAGTTTTGGGCGATTAGCGTAATCGCCTTGGTAATGTCGTAGATTATTAATAAATATTTATTATTATTATTAAATTTTATTATTATTATTATTTTATTTATATATAAATAATATATATATATATATATATATATATATATATTATATATTATATTATATATATATATATTACTATAATATATATATATAATTATATATATATATATTAATCCACATAGTCTGGAGTGTTCTTAGATATTTCACTATCCCATCTTTTTTTTCAAACTCTCAAGATGCTTGTATTAGAGTGAAATTTTTGGAGTACGGTTTTTAAGACTGTTAAAAACAAAGATTGATTTTAACAACCGAACGTAAACATGCTTTTTTGAACTATAGAGAGCATTGTTAGGTGTTTGAAAAAATTTGAAACGAAAGCATAACAATGAGGAACATAGAGTGGAGGTTTGCAAAGACAAATTGACTTTTGTATTTTTGGCGCACGTTTTTTCCCATATAATGCAAAGTAGACGGTTTTAGTAATAAAATTTCAATTCAAGAAATTCGATGTAATTCTCATAAAATAAGCTGTGAGTAGCTACAATTAGGAATTAGTTTGAAACAATATGACCCTGAATGGATACCATTATATTGAGGAAACGTATGATGTTTGTGAGGTGAAGAGAAAAAGATCGTTAAATGGCTCCAATTACTACGAATAAAAAGCCTACTAAGGCTATGTAGCTGCTTTAAAGACTAACCTGTTTATGACATTTTTTAACTCATGAGACTCAAATTGAAATTGGAAGTTATATATTCTTGAGAAAATTTCTATTCTCGGAAAGGAGCTCTTGATTCTTTTAACTGCATTATGGAAAATGGAACAGATCAGATGCAAGAGATGCTTAAAGTTTGTTAAAAATTAATATACTATTCAATGTCATCTGTATAATAAATTTTTAGATATGGATAGATTAAAAAGGAATTAAAAATTTATTCGGAATACAATGGGACAAGACAGACTGAATGCTTAACATTAATATTGTCTCATTGTTTTTTTGAACTCTTGTGACTTATATGCAAGTCAAAAACGACAAGAATGGACTTCAGCAAAAAATTCCAAAAATGTACCATTTTTATTATAAGTAGCAATTTATTATTTCATATTTATATTTTATATTATTGAATAGGTAACTTTTTTATGTAATTGTGCTAACGTACGAAGTAGAATAATGCCAGACGTTTACTAAACGTATATCAATTCGATATATTATATTATATATTATATAATATATATATGTATATATATATATTATATAATATATATATATATATATATATATATATTTATATATATATATATATATATATATATATATTAATATATATATAAAATGGGACAAGCAGACTATGCCTCGTTGCTTGCAACTGAAAGAGATATTGTTCTCAATTGTTTTTTTGACATCATGTGATTGTTATATGGAAGTCAAAAAACGACAAGAATGGACTTGAGATACAAATTTCAAAAATTTACATTTTATTATAAAGTAAGATGGCACTTTATTATTTTCATATTTTTATTTTAAAATCATCGAATGGTAATTTTTTTTATGTAATTGTGCTACCGTACAAAGTAGAATAATTGCCAGAGGTGGCTAACCTTTCGTGTAAAAAATGCGATATTATATATATAATAATATATAATATATTATAATATAATATATATATATATTTATATTACATATATATATATTATATATTATATTAATATTATATATATTATATATTTTATATATTATTATATATATATATTGGGATATGGACCAATCCATATCTAACACGAGTCGCTACTGATATAATATATATATATATATATATATATATATATATATATATATATATATATAATATTTATATAATATATATATATATATATATATTATATAGTAGTATATATAATTGATATGTACTCACGGTATACTTAACATTTTTTAAGTATTATACTACAATTTATAATTTCTTGTAAAATCTAAATAAAATATAATCTGGTAAAGTCGAATTATCATTACAAATATGAAATCTATAAATTAATATTTAAAATTCAGTAAAAAAATTATAAATTTAACTTTCCAACGATAACATCCTCTTCTGCGACGATAGTTAAAGAATCATATGAAATACATTGGTTTATAATATACTATATATTATATATATAAATATACATCTATATATAAATATATATATTATATATTAATATATTGAATTTGTCTTTAAAGGATGTTACGATATATATTCGAACGTGACGAATGTCCAGATTTTTTTTCGATTATTTTTATAAATATAATAGAGGGTGAGGGTTGACAAAAAGTTTTTTTTGTTTAATAAAGGAATACCCAAGATTAAATGCAAAGATGGAAAGAGTCAGGGTCTCTGCGGCTCAGCGGGGGACGACGGGGGGGACTTCGCCCCCCCCTTTGTCCCACCGTCGGCTCGAGCCCCTTAAAAAAATAAATAAAAAAACAATTAAAAAATTAACATTATAAAAATTAACATGATAAAATAAAGCAACAAGTGGCAACTTTTCTCTTCTTCTACTGGAGTTTAAGTTAACACGTCCCAGTGCATGGACGATTAGGTTTCAGCGATATTTCGATATGTCTTTTTAGTAATCATCCTTTTAAAGGATAAGCTATATATATATGATATAAATATATATATATATATATATTATATATATAATATATATATATATATATATATATTATATATATTATATATATATATAATATATTATGTAGAATTATTTGATTTTCCAAGAACTGTATATATGATATAATTAGAATTATCAAAGGTCAGAAGATATATTCCGAATTTCGTCTAGAGCTGTAATATGCGTCATTTTTTTCACATGAATGACTAATTCATGATTTTTTGCAGGGACCATTCATTCGCGAAATGTGTTTTTTTACTAGACTAAAATATACTAGCTCCTAACAAGGTCTTCCCTTCTTCAGGATAAGAAATATGTTTCCTACAGGAAACATAGGGTGATTACGTTCACAAAATATACAATGGAATTATAAGCATTAATTTCTTCCCCAACGCCGTTTTTCTTTTCGGTGCAATCATTTTTGCTACTTGGTTAGAATTTGGGATTAACTGAAATTTCGCTGACCGAGAAAATTGGATATGTTTCCCAAAAGACGTAATATATTTCCCAAATATTGATATATGTATATGCCTGTACTATTATAAATCCCCATTCGAGTCTTGATCGGCATTTTTTTCTATATTGTATAAGAACTTGTAGAGATAGGAAGTGTCTCTGCAATGAATTTTAAATATAATATTTATAATTAAATTTGAAATTTAGAATACAACGTATTTTAGTTTTTGGGCATTATAAATTAGTTTGACAAGAAATTAAAGGCAAATGAACATTTACTAAACTTTATGAAATTTAAGAAGGTAGAGCTGTGAATTTTAAAATTAATATCTTAAAATTTACTCATATATATATGATATATATATATATATATATAATATATATATATATATATATATCTATATATATATATTACTAGTATATATATAATATATATTATATATATAATATAGGTGATGTTTTAAAACATTTCTTTAATTTTGTAGGTCAAATATAAAGAGATTCCTAAAGATGACATTTTCCTGGAAGGTATAGCAAGAATATTATCTAAGTCGCGAGTGATTAATTTATATAAATTTAATATTAATTTTCTACTTAAAGACTTACTATCTAGGTTAGGTCTACGTTTACGGCAACCACAATCCATCTAGGTTAGGTTTAGGTCTTGCAACGACAATATCTAGGTTGAGTTAGGTTTGGACAACGACGATCGCGTCTAGATAGGTCGTACTGTACGGCTTTTAAGTCTAGGTTAGGATAAAGTGTGGTCAGGTAGACAGAGATATATCGAATATCAAAGGTCAGACGAAAGGTTCAGTTTTACCAAAGATTTTATATATTCTTTTGAGGACGAGGTATCACACGAAGATTTAGAAGACTTTAGCTAGTGAAACATCTGATTATGATGTTCAGGGCTTTTTTCTTTTTTAAATGTCGATTGACTTTTTTCTTTCTCCTTCTCCTTTGATTTTAACACTATACCATAATTTTGTAAAATGACATTTATAGATGGATACTCCGCCTGTGTTATAAACTTAAGCTCACGCAGGAACCCGACAGGTAATTTGTCAACGATTATGTGGCTCAAGCTTGCAGCCAGCAGATGACTTTTCAAAAATATCTAGACCAAACTCCTTGAGCTCATGAAGACACGCTCTGACCTCTGAAATGAACATTCTTATCCTTTCAAGATTGCGATTAACTAAAAGAGGGGCAGCATCTATTTTGTGAAACAACGAATCGATATATAAGAATCGTCGAGATAAAGATTCTTTAAAATGTCAAGTGCCACCTCCAAATTTTCATTATGTTAGGGCATTACCAGACCGCAGAGATTTGAAGTACTGCAGTTTAGCAGCATCCGAAACTTCCTTTCTAGTTCCATATATATTATGGAACGAGAGCAAGAATGAGCAGAAAGAGTGTCTATCACCCTCTCCTTTAAATTCCTGACACTTAATAGCAGGAATCTTTATTTCCTGCTTCCGACTATCAAAACTCTTGAAAAGACTTTGCATTTCTGAGCGCGTCCTCTCGAGAATCTATTGACGAAGGCTCAGAAGGGGAATATATTTCATTATGTGGCTTCATATGCAACAACTACTTTTCGTTTCGCATATGGTAATGACAAGTCTCGATTATTTCCTCATCCATAAAACTTGAATCATGATTAATCAGAGGGGACTTGCTAATTACTTCAATTTGAGCATAACCACAACACATTTTACTTCAAGTTTCTGCTTTATTTCGGATAACTTATATGAAAAGATTTGATTATCATAGTCGTTATCGGGATGAAAGGTCCATGATGCTCCTTTTGAAAGGAGTTAATTTTCCTTCTAATTACTCTCTTGTGCTTTTAATAGGGGCTATACAATTTAGTTTTACTTCCCTTTAAGATTTTTTTTTCCTTCAGAGAGAGACTATTTCTTCCCCCCAAATTCCCTAGCAAACTCTCCTCCAACTCTACACATCTGACTTGCAGAGGCTTTGTCGAAACGAGGCATAATTAAATAAATATTTTAATATGATACAACGCCACAAGATAATTGGTTAAAAACGCTAAACGATAAATACGCAAAAATTAAATATATATACACATTTAACCGCGCAAAAATTTATTATATATATAATATATAATATTATATATATTAAATATATATATATATCATTATATATATATATATATTATATATATAATATATATATATATATAATATTATATATTATATATATATATATATATATATATATATATTATATATATATAATATATATTATCTTCTCTTTGTTAATATTTCATTATATATTATATAGATATATATATTTTCCTCTTCCAGTTCTCCAGCTATACAAGGTTCTCATCCGCCCTTGTATGGAGTACTGCTCTCATATCTGGTGGGGGGGGCTCTGTTCACCCGGCTTTTGGATAGGGTCGAGTCAAAGGCCGAAAGGCTTTTATAAACTGCCCTGTACTTTCTAGTTCACTGACCTCTATCTTTGCGGCGCGATGTCGGTGCTTATACTCTTTTCTCTAGTACCGTCAGCGGCAAGGCTCGAAGAACTTTCCACTCGCGTTACCACCACCTTTTACGACGTCCACCCGAAGCACAAGGGGGTGCTGGTCGGCACCATGAGGTTGTGTTGATATTACTTAACTACCAGACTTGTTCGCTGCGGTCTTCCTTTTTCCTGCCACCTCTGTTCTGTGGAATTCTCTTCCATCTTCTGTGTTTCCTACTCCATTTAATCTCCCTCACTTTAAAGCCTGCGTCTGTGCTCATCTGCGTTAATTTGCGTTTAGATGATATTGAGACCGTTCAACACCCCCTTCCTTGAATAGGGGCTCTGCCCGTGAGCGGCGGTGGTCAAGTTTGAAAAAAAAAAAAAATATAGTATATATATTATATAATATATATATATATCATATATATATAATATATATAATATATATATATTATACTATATATATATAAATATATGCGAATTTGTTTCGGCACAAATTCTTAAAACAAAAAAATAGTAATAAGACTATACGCCAAGTGCAACCGCAAAATTACCCATATAAAATTAGAAAAATGCCAACTACACAAACTGCCAAATTAAATTTAATTCGTAAAGGTTTTTTTCCCCCCTAAACAGAACTTCGGTTTAATATACCGTTTAAACTGTTTAAATATATTATCTTCAGTTGGAGGAATAACAATTAAGGCAAACGGCAATATTCGTCTCTCTTAAATCCAAATTGTCGCAATATTATATATATATAATATACTATATATTATATATTATATATATATATATATATACTATATATATATATATATATAATATAATATATATATATATATATATATTATATATATATATTATTATAAAACTATATATATAATATATATCAGTAAAGTATTTATGACTACTTAAACTTTTTAGTAAAGTTGTGAATATAAGCCGTTAAACTTTATTAAAAATTAAACGTGTGACTATTAATTTTAACGTAAGATTTTTTTTTCAATCAAAAAGTTTACTCAAGATAACTGCATATGAGATCTGCAGTGAAAAGTTTCTCAAGTAAATTTCTTATCTATAAACTTGGAAAACGTAAAAGTCTTTAAGTCATAACTTTTTTAAGCTAATAAGGTTAAGTACGAAAACTTTTCTCAAGTTACGTGCAGTCCAAGTTTTCAGTGAGAAACTAAGAAACAGAACTTTCTTAAGTTTCTATCCTTACCAAAACTTTCTGAAGTTAATGCAGTCTGCAATGCGAAAATAAGAGAAACTATAACTTTCTCAAGATAAAACAATCGTCGATTGGTTTGTATTTTATTAAGCACGTTAATATAATTGATGATTATATTATGTAATTTATTAATTTATTTTGCCGATGTTACGCAATGCGCAGTTTGAGTTACGATTATTAGACTCTATGCAACTTAAATTATGATAATTGCGAATAAAGAATATTTGCTCTCTAAAACGCAATGTTAGTAGATTAAGTACTTTTCCTGGAGACTAAGGCAGTCATAAACTAAAATGGTTCCTTTTAGTAAACGCTGATTGACAAAGTTTTTATTTCTCACAGCTTGAAACGACTATTTGGTAAAATCGTTTCTTGCTCCAAGATATTTACTTTGAATCGTTGCAAGAAGAATATGTTTAAGTTAACGGTTTGATTATTCTTTAAATGCAACTAAGATTAAGTTTCATTATTTTATTCACAAAGTACAAGTACAAGTGCAAGTCGTTTGCACTAGTTTTATCATAAATTAAAGATGAGGTTAACGATCTCAACCCTTAACAAATAAATCATGCTCACGACTCGCACAAGACCTTCGCGAATATCTACGACTATTCAATAAACACGTCTTCTAATTGTAAACTTAACAATTTAAACAAAGGATTAGAAACGATGTTCTTACAGCAACTTCGCTGATAATCAATGCTCTTCGAACTATTAAGTAGAATCATGCTCTCACGATTTTTCGCTTTTCGGACTCTGCACAAAGACTCTTTTCGCGGCCGAATAGTTACGACATTCTAAGGTCAGAATCTTATCGTCTTCTAGTTTATATGTAAGCGTAACAAATGTTAAAACAAAGGATTGAGAAACGATGTTCTTAGCGAGTTTTGTTGGCTACTTGCTGATTCAGAAAAAAGTGCTATATTAAATATTGACAACTCGCCAAGGTGGTGTCTCTATCTTTTTAACCTCAGCTCCAGGAAATCATTTGTGAACCTCTTTTTATTGCCAGATTCTTTAGCAACCCCATATAATTTTATATATCATATTTTAAGTTATTATCATATTATTTATATTTTGTTTTTTATATCTATATATTATATATATATATATATATATATTTATCATATTATATATTATTTATATATTTTTTTATATATTATATTCTATATTATCTATTATTATATTATTTAGTATATTATTATTTTTTATTTTTATATATATATATATATTTTTTTATTATCTTAATTTATATTATATTATTTTATAAATCTTCTTATTAATATTATATATTTATTTATATATATTATTTTTATTATATATTATTTAATTATATATATATTATATATTATTCTTTTATATTTTTTTTTTTTTTATTTATATTATTTATTTTATATATATATTATATATATATATATAATATATATATATATAATTTAATAATATATATATGAATCTAGTGAACTTTCCTAATCTCGATGTTCTATGGCTTAATATCTTTCTTCCTTCTACTACAAAAATCTTTGTGCTTCTGCTACTGTTTCCCTCCTAACAACAGATTTTCACTCCTTTTTTGTAATATCTTTACTACTTCTCACGAGACTGTTATATCTCTTCTCATCCCAATTACTGAGTGTGTCCTCTATTATAGGTGGGATTTCAATGTAAATCACACACTGAAATGGTTGGGCGGTCGCTCTCATACCGATTTAGGTGGGGAGGAGGCATAATCATTTCAGCATTCTAAACGATCTGGAACAACTAATTAAATAACCTCACACACATTCCGGATCATCCTAACCATTTTTTTGTAACACACTTGACCTATGTTTTACCACTAAGTCCTTCTCTCTTTAAATACACCAACTTTCGCTCCTATCAGTAAATCTGACCACAACCTTATATCTCTAATTTTAATACTTTTCTACTCATTGCAAAAATCCTACCCTTCTCGTTTTTTTCTGGCACTTTTTCAATATAAACTATAATTGGAATGACTTGCTTTGTCTCTGTGGACGCTTCGACTTCTTGCCGAATAAGGTGTGGCAGCTTATAATTCGTTGATGGGATGAGTAGTCGTTCTATCTTCCTTCTTGACTAAATCTTCTCTCTCTTCATTAATCCATTCTCGGTTCGATCGTGCTTGTTCTCTGGCCATTCAGGCTAGAAGACATTTCGTGTATCGGGAGTGGCAAAAATTTTTCTCGTTCTCCTCTATCACTGCTTGCTTAATTTTCATTCTGTCTAGAAAATCGTTGCAGAGTCATTACTCTTCGCGAAGGCTAAAGCGGGCTTTACATCAAACGATACCGTGCGCTAACGCTCTCCTTGGTTCTCCTACTGACTTATCTTTCTGGCCTATTGCCAATCAACAATCTTCTAATAACTTTCTGTAATAATCTGTCTTTCCTCTCTTATCGCTCTGTACTGGTTCTGCTTTGCCAAATTCTCTCAAACTGAAAATAGTCTCAATTTCTCTTCCGGTCCTCCTATTTTCTCCTCTATACTCTCAACCCTGGACGATTCCTGGTATTCCTCATCTCTCCTTCCTCCTCTCAGGTGTCCATTGCCTTTGTCTCTGTGATTACATTTGAATCGCGTCGTGTATCGGGCTTCCTGAAATCTTACGAACGTTAGGAGGCGGGTCTGGCTCTTCCTGAGATGGCATTCCTCCGAAAGTTTTGAGGGAGTGTGCTTCCGTGCCTTTCCCCGCCCCTCGGTTCAACTATATTCTTAATGTCTAAATACTTAACACTTTCCCTCAGTGTTGGAAGCCACGCACATGTCCACCTATTCCGAAACAAGGAAGCCGCCTGGTCTTTTCTACCTATCGCCCTATAGTCTTACTTGTATTCTATCTAAGATCTTTTGAAACTCTTCTCAACTCTCATTTCTTAGACCATCTGGAATTCTCAATTCACTTCTTTCCGATCGCCAGTAGGCTTTCGGCGCTCGAGTCTACTGGCGATAAACTTTCCTATCTTACTGATTTTATGGTTTTCCGCCCTTAGGAACTACGGGGAAGACTTGCTGTGGGGTCGTGAAAAATCCAAATCGCAATTTGCATTCCGTATTTTCAGCGTCACTGCTTTCTCACACAACTCCCTCTCTCTTTTGGGTTTCCTTCTATTCTTTGCTTTTTTTATGTCTAGTTTTCTTTCAAATCGCTCAATTACGGCCTTTGTCGGATGTTGTTGATGGACTTCTTTTTCTGTCAATAGTGTTGCTCCTCAGGGTTCTGTTCTGTCTATCTCCTACTTTTATTCCTACTTCTTTTCAGAAATTTTTTCTTCTCACCTGGCCACATCTCTAAACTCTATCCACGTTCCATATGCTCCGAGACTCGACCTTCTTTCATTCTTCAACTCATTTCAATTTTATTTCCCCCTTTTACTTTTAGAAATGGCTCTCTCGTCTTTAATCTTTCCGATTCTATTCTCGCTGATCTGGATTGAATTTCCGGGTGGTGTCGTCTCAACCTTTGTGAAATTCGACTCTCTGGCCAAATTCTCTTCTACCAAAATCTCTCCTCTCTAAGTACACCTTCTAACTTCCCTACCTTTTTTCTTTCGACGGTTTTCTCTCGTCTCTCTTGTCCTGTATTATCCTCTGCCCCCTCCTTTTAACTGTAAAAAAAAAATGTCTTGGATAAACCTCACATCACAACGTTGCTAGGGCGGCCTTAAAGAAACTGGAGTTCTCTGTTTAGACTGTGCGAGACTTTTTTTCTATTCTTACATTACTTCCAAGTTATACCAGGACCTCACTCCGCCCTTTGTTACCTGGAGTACTCCTCTTCATAATATCTGGGGGTGGACTCTTGTTTTCACCCGGCTTTTTGGATTAGGGTTTGATCAAAGGCCTCCAAAAATTCTTATAAATCTCTGTACTGTACTTTTTCCTTTCTAAGTTCTATTGACCCTTCAACTTCACTTTGCTTTTGCCGATAGTTATGATGCCCTTTTATCTTCTTTACCATAGGTCCCCAGCCGGCAGTTGAACTCCGGATGGAACTTATGACGTCTCCGTATCTACTCGCAACCTTACGAACGCCCTCTGTAAAACACCAGAGGTGCTGTAATCTGCGCAACGAGTTTTGTGTTGATATTGGTAACTGCCAGGCTGAGTTCCGCGGAGCGGTGCTTTCCTTTCCTGTCCTGCGACCGGGGTTTTCTGTCTGTGGGAACCTTCGCGTCTGCCAAGATTTTCTGTGTTTTTTCCTTGTCCCTGAAATTATTCTGCCCTTTCTTCTATGTTTTTTTTTTGTCTTTATTCGTTATCCGTTCCTGTGTTCATCTGACGTAATTTACTGTTAAGTTGAATTGAAATTGTACAAACAGCCCCCTTTCCTGAATAATGGGCTCTTTTGGTGAGATTGGTGGGGTGCAAAAGTGTAGTGTCAGTTATATATTGTATTGGCTATATTGAGGTTTGAAGGTAGAGTAGTTATATTACTTTTAATCAGTAGGATTGAATCATGTAAGTTATTTTATACTTTATGAGGGTGACTATATTATTATTGAGTAAGTTTGAGTTAGGAGATCGTTATATATGGTATAGGTTTAGATATATATATATTATAGTACTATGAGGTTATTAGGGTTACGGCGATAATAAGTATCGGTATTTGTAAATAATCGTGAAAACTATGGGTCGGTTATCTAGTAGAGCTTATTAAGTTTTGAAAAATTGTCCCTTTGGATTTTAACCTACCATAGGAATACTAAAATTTTGGGTTAATTTTTTGGACCCTGTGGCTATTGTAGTTTATGAGATGATTATATAATTATATATGATATGTTTTTTTTATTATATATTTTATTTACTTTTTTATATTTTATATCGTATAGTGTTTATTTAAGGCATATTAGAGTGGTATCATTGTATATATATTATTAGTAGTATGTATAGTATCATTGAGTAGTTTTTATGGTGTGAGTGTAGTGAGGGGTCTGGGGGTGTAATAAGTAGTGAGAATTAAATTTTGTTTTTTGCTGTCTGAAATAAGAATTAATTTTTATTTTTTAAAGTGGACATTGTTACTATTTTGTGTTTTTCTAAATTATCAGTTTAGTGTCATTGTCATCTAAAAAAAGAAAACGACAGTTTTGTTTATTTTCCTTTCCAGAGGAGTTTTTGGTACGCGTATATTCTTCTTGACTATGAGGTGAATTGAGTCAGATACCGTGAGGGGTTATTATATGAAATGTTTTGGTAAATAATTCGTAAGGTTGGTGGGAGCTCATGCTGCTGACGCTATGTTTTCTCCTCCAAATATTTTGAAAGTAGTTTTCAGAATATTTTCCAAATAAAATTTTTAAAAAGACTAAGAGTGTTTGAATTTGAAGGGTGTCCTAATATTACGAAATTTATGCCGACACACTAAAATTTGGAGGTTTATTTGTATGAGGCAAAAGGCAATGTGTAATACTATGGGGGCTCTTGAAAGATTGTCAAAGATATTTGACTCATTTTTGTGGTGTAAAGTTCAAAATCATTATATATGTTGGTCCTCTCTTTCCGCGCCCAGCTCCTCTCTCAAAATAGAGCCGCAGAGCTTGTTTTTCGTTCTTGAGGCCATAAAATTAAAGATGAGTCAACGTATTCATGGTTAAATGAAGCACATTTTTCTTTTATCGGTTGAAATAGATACAGATTTTGCTTATGAGAGGTCCCCGCGTATATATATCTTCGTTTATGAAATATTAGGATTATCGTGGGAAAGGGACACAGGTCTTGGGACAACTCTGGTGAAGCTCCCTGGGTGGGGGGGGGGGGGGTAAAAAAGGGTTTTTTTGGGTTTTCCGCAGTCGCATTTAAAATTGCAGGAATGTGAAGAATCAGAAGAAGAAAGGCAAAAAGAAAAGAAGAGAGGTAAAGTATAAATTTGGGAATGTTTAGCCATCTAGTTTTTGAGGAACTCTGGAAGATATGAGTTACTTGTTGGGATGTTATTTTTGTAATCAGATAGTAGAGGTGAACATGCAATTGAAGATATGAAAAAGAAACAGAATTTATAAAACTTAATTGGATTTAAATATTTTCGATTTTTAGATTTGATAAAATTATTAAATTAATTATTAAATTGTAGGATATCTACACTGAGGTGTTGAACATTAAAACAGATGAAACCCATTCATTTCGTAAAAAATATAATCTTCTTTTGGCAAATATTCTCAAGAAATGTTGGACATTGATACGATGAGAGTTACATAAGTATTCTTCAAGATCCTATAGCGCAGTTATATTTGAACCTTAGAATTGATTACACATTCCAGGGCTTCTATCTCCGTGATATGCGGGCTATTGAATGTTAGAATGTAGTCTGTAAGGTATCTGGGTTCTTGAACCTCCTCTCAGATATTTAGTTTTTCTTTCCTCTACCTTATTGTTTTAAATTTTGTTTATGTATTTTTATCGAGTTACAGTTAAAATGTCGTTGAGATGAAACAATAGTATATTTGTAGTGAATTTTTTGTGTGAAATATAGTGTATAATAATAATAATTTAATAATAATACTAGAAATAATATATAATAATAATAATTATAATATAATAATAATAATAGAATAATAATAATAATATAATTAGTTTATAATAATAATAATAATGATGGTAATAATAATTGATAGTAATAGTAATGGTATGGTGGTGATAGTGCTCATAAGGTGAATGATGATAATAGTAAATAATGTGATATTTATGTTTGTACTATGGTGTATATTGGTTGTTTTAACTTATTAAATTTATTAATCTTTATACTTTATATCTATATCAATACAGATGCCCTGCTAGTCATCAGTGATTAGATTACCACTTCGCTACAAACTAAGCAAGGAGGTCTCGCGAGTTGGAGAATGTGAGCTATTCGTCTCCTTGGCTTGGAGCTTCATCCTGCTCGACGTTAACAGTGAATGTACTACGGGTCCGCTGCGCGTGATTAGGGGCTCTGCCCGGAAGTGACCGGTGTGGTTATCTTTTTTTATCTGAGGTAGAAATAAAGCAAAATTTAAAAATAAAAAATAAACACACATATATATACTCAACGTCATTATATATATTGTTTGATTATTTAGGAAAGATATAATAAATTAAAAACTATGATATCCAATAGCCAAGATAGGTATATTAAATCTATTAAATTTACAATATTATTTGAAGAATAACTTTTCTTCAATTTTTTCAGATAATATTTCCTTTTCATTGGCAATGCCAATTTATATTAAACCATCTGTATATATACTTTGGTAATAGTGTGGTAACATATCACAAAGAATCATTTACTGCAATAGATGCTTTTGTTAAGGGAAGAGACATTTGATATGATAAAAAAATGCCAATTTTGAAAAAAACTCAATAATTCTTCTTTGGGTTCAGGCGCTTCCCACCTCGGATAGACACCTTTTCAATCCTATTTCGAGATGGATCCCTTCTTCTCTTAACTTCTGTATAGAATCTTTTAAAAGCCCTACCATTCTTTCACATAAACCGTCGCTAAAAGGAATATTGTTTATTACCGGATTGTTGTGCAAAAGATATCCAGGCATTTGGGATCTCTTTCCATTTCCTCATATATCATTTGAGGCCATTTGCTTATTTTGTAACGTTTAGGATAATGGTTGTATATGCGCTTCTGTGTGAGTTGTAATTATATAGTAAATGTTCCCAATTAAAACAGAGAAATGATTTTTTTGCTTCTATCGATTTGACATAAAGCGTTAATGGCAATTTTTGTAAAGATGTGCTGCATATAATGCTTTGTTCATCGTGTACCTCGCTATGATACTAAGGGCAATTAGCCGGATAGTATTTCTGTCTCTGATTGTTGAACTAAGAATTCCAAATGATTTGAGTGTAGAAGCTATTTTTTGTGTTCAGAAAGAAACGAATGTATCTTGGGCCATAGAGAGTGATAGCAACTACTTTTAGTCAGCAAGAAAACGGAACTCTCAACGATAGATTTTGGTTGAAATAGCTTTTGATATGTTATTTTCAGTTTTGCGGGCGGGGGGGTGGTGATATTATGTTGCATTTTCTTTGTTTGTGTTGCTTTGATTAGTTTATTTAGAGTTTACTAGAGATGATTGAGTCTTCAGGTACTAGTTGTAAACGTAAAATTAGTGATACAGATGCAGTTCAGATTCTGATTGCAACCTCCTCAGATTTTCTGATTATCAAGAACCATTAATCAAAATAGAATTTTGTATATATAATTTTTGTCTGTGACAGCGATGAGATTCCGTGTTTTTCAGTTTATAAGGCTATTTTCTTTCGTCTGTCTCTTGAGGGTACCAATGCCTGCGTAGCTTTGTGTAAGATTCTGGGGGATTTTAAGTGCCAGCAATATGCTTGATTAGAAAAAAAGTGAGCCGAAAAAGAACCATATAGAGTTGGTACGAGAAAGCTTACTGATTTCTCACTATAATCTGCAGAACCAAAGAATTTTGAGCTGCGTTATGGGATTCGTAAATGAAGAAAAGATCAATACCTAAAACCACCTACATCACTAGTGTATATAGGAAATTGAGGCGAGCATTTACGTTTTATTATTATAAGAAAGCTTAGGTAATGCATACTCTATGATTTACTCTTCTCTGACAATCGGAAGTACTTCTTTTTTCCGCCGCTCGATGTCATAGCTACTATGAACTTGATAACATTCTAGTTTGATTCGTTTCTCCAATGTATAGTAGAAATCGATCCGAAATAATGCCATTTATTTGGATGTTAGCTCCTGTAAAATACTGGCCGAATGTTGGTGGTTAATCAAAATTAGTTTGAAATATACATTGAGAGGGGCCTTCTCTGTCCATACTTAATTGGTGCTTCTCACTGTAAACACCTTAGACTTCTCTAACTCTGGCCCATATTTTGTTTTCAACTATGACTTATTGGTAATATATATACTGTGCCTATAATCTTCTGTAAAGAGGTCTCTTGATTTTTTTTGGTTAAACAAATAGACAATATGGATTCAAGACATTAGAAATGAGACTGGATGGTCATATTGTGCCTGCTGCATTTGATAGCTATTGAAGTTTCATGAAGAGAGAATTTTAGCTTATATGTGTACCCTAGTGGGTGGGACAAGCATATTTCCACTATAGGGTTTAATTTTGCTCATGGGAAGAGTAAGGGTAGTGTGTCTAAATATTCTATATACATGTAATCCGCTGAAATACCTTCCTGGATGCTCTTTTCACTCGATGAGTGCAAGATGGCGCTACAAGAACAAATAGAATTTAAGGTAATTTATATATGTTTACTATCTTACAACAAATTCTAGACAAATCCTTCTAGACGACTTAGTTAAGATCAGTATTTGTGCCGATCAAGTATAGCTTCCAGGTTGGTTTTGATTAAATCGCATCCGATAAGGCCCCCTAAGAAGGGGGGAGCTAGGAACAATTTTCTTTAGAATTACCTAAACATATAATGTAAGTTGGATGAATAGGGAACGGATGAGCGACGGAGTCGCATGACGACGGCGCGGGATTTTAAACATTGATATTCTTATGTTTCGTGTCCTAGGTAGAAATTACCTAGAGATATTTACGCTCTCTCCTTGAAGATCGGGCTCAGTGCCGGAGGTGTGTAACTTTTTAGATATTATTTATATACGAATTATCCAAAAATTAACTGAGAAAGAGCAAAGTAACAGACATCGTCTGAAAGGTTATGGAGAAAATGCTATGAGCTCTGGAAACAACTGGCATCACTCTGTTCGTCTCTTCCTGAAATATCTTGGCTCGCCATGATCACGGATCCAAGGGTAGAGATTAGGAAAACTACATAAAATCGTGAATAAATGCAAGAAAAAGGGGAACAATGAGAAGCTTTTGAACTTCCAACTAATATTACATTTCAAGGCTACTAACTATACCGACATGATTGACTGGGACAAGGAAATAATAACCTCCCCACCACGGTGCTTACAAGACCTGATGTCTACCTTAGGGTCCTCTTAAATATCTATACCCTATCTTGTTACTCTTCTCGCTTTTTTTTCGATTTCTCTCTTGTTCTCACAGCATTTTGTTTTGCTTTCTCTCAATTGGGTTAGTAACGAGCAAATTAGCTCTATCTCCCATAACCAGGCTTTTTTCAGCGGTAAGAGACGGATTGTTATTGTAACTTGTCGCAGTATCATTAGTAATAAGGGGAGTGTTACTATGCCTAAACTTTGTTCCAGTTCTTAATTAGCCGAATGGAAATAGTTACATAGCAAACCACATGTGCTATAGTAACAGCTTGTAAAATGCTAGTACTGCGTTCTGATTTCTTAGTATACAAATAATTGTGATAATTTCTATATATATATTACTGACTTGAATTATTAAGTAATACTACATATATGTAGTATTACTGTCAACTATTTCTGCTTCTTTTTAATAATAATAATACCTAATGAATCAGGTCACATTTCGAGAATTATGATAATTTTGTTATCTTATGTCGACATATTTTGCCTTCCGCTCATTATTGTAGGCGGGATGTGGCCCTTCTCCAAGGGGCTATGAGGTGGTATTTGCATAACTGAGATGTACATTATATTTCAGGTATATGACTCAGTTTGTGTTTTTTATATATCGTTATAAGCGCGAGAGTATTTGTATTTTGAAGTTATAAAAATCTTTCGATTTCACATTGTGTATATTGTTAATATGAGGAAGTAATCAGGGTTAATATAGAGGATGAGGATATCCGCATGCATTATATCTTTCTAGATCTCGCGATTGATTTATATGGCCGTGGGGTCCAAGAGGTCGAAGGGGTAGGTGGAGCGGGGTTGCATAACCAACTATGACATTTAAGCGCATCATTGACTTAGTTTTCCCTGTACAATAACTGTCATGTGCAGAGGTGTGGAGGAGGAATGGAAAGTAATGTTTGATTTAATTTTGGTCTGCCTAAACCCGTTTTTTTTTTGTAACCACGCTTAGGTCTCTTCGACTTGCGGCCCGGTGTCTTTTTCCTTCGTTTATTCTATTTACCTTTCACGTCATATGACTCATTTCACTTATATTATTACTAATTTATAGTTATTATATTTTACCCATATTTTCAATTTTTGCTATTTATTACTTATCATTATCTTATTTTTATTATTATATATATATATAAAATATATATATAATAGTACTGTATGTTAGGTTATTATAATTTGAGGATAAACTTTGCTTTTGGAATTTATTTTATATTATTCGAGGCATATCTTTTTTATACGTTACTGGTTTTTACTAGAGATTTATTACGTTGTTGTTATTGTATAGTTATTGTACCTTATTATTTCTGTTCATATGTTTTTATATTTTATAGTTATTTTATTATTATTTACTTTTAGATATTATATATTAATTTTATGGATAATTATTTCTTATATAGCTTTTTCAGTATATATGTTTTAGTTTTTTTTTTTTTGCTATTTTGACGAATCCGCGCATAAGGAAAATTTAAAGAAGAGCTTATTTATATTAAGTATTTTTTTTTTGCTATTCTACTATTTTCATTATTATAGTTTATTTGAGTACAATTACAACCTTTTCTTTATACTGGAATCAAGAGCTCATTTATATTGAACTGTCACTTTAACCTTTAATAGTTTACTAGTTGGATATTTTATTCTTATCTTATCATAAGTCATTTACTATTATTTATATATATGAGGTAAGTGAAGATTAAATAAATATAACAATTCATATTTAAATCAATAAATATATACTATATATTAATTAACATATATTTTAATATTTACTATATTATTTTTGCTTTTTCTTTATTAGTTAAATAGTAGGTTATTTATTATATAAGATTTCACTTTTAACTAGACATATATATTTATTAGTTATGCGTTATATTTTTACTGGTTTTATACTATGTCATATATAGTATATAGGTATTTATTTCTTTTATACTATTATTATTATTTTCTTATTTATAGCTGCTCATGTTCCTCAATTGGCGTTATTAGACAGTCTAGCTACGCCACTGTATTGGTGTAATCATGGA
>JABUQX010037550.1:30000-43187 GCA_015478945.1 Trachelipus rathkii | reverse complement strand
CTGAACGCGCGCCGCAGCGGTCATATTGTAAACACTGACGAACTAGAGCCCTATTATGCCTTCATACAGTTATTTATCATCACAGAGCAGACCTATTATTGATGTAGAAAAATATTTAGTGGTCTCGACGATATAATTTAAAAATAATGATATCTTCTCGCTAAATTCGTAGCCTAGGTAAATATCACGTCAATCGCGAAATTAACAAATATACAATAATAAATGACAAGAGGACTAATTCAGGGGGATTCAAGGGGTTGAAAAATAATTCTCGCTTTATCACGTCTCTTGGATTTGTATCACTAAATCAAGACTAAATGAACGCTTATTTGTGAAATGTATGTAATGATACACGGGGAACAATGATTGACGAACAAAACACCCCATCAATGCACAGATCTTGAGAAGTCGAAAAGGGGAGGAGCTAGCGCGTGAGCCGGACTCTCCGATCCCGGATGATTGGTTCAACACCACGAGTGAAGCCCAATCAGCGTAGCGAACGAGATAACTAGGTCAGGATTGAATAAGTCTTTCAAAGTACTGCCTATTATTATTGTACACGCCTCACATGGTTAAATTAGAGAATACGCTGAACAAAGAAATGGCAGCCGTGAGCAGATTTCGCTAAATGTGAAAAGGAAAGAAAGGTAATGTGCCTTTAAATGACTATACCGCACATTCCGAGCATATCTCCCATGGGAAAAATCCTGACGCAGTCACGAAAGGATTAAACATAGAGGCAAGAAAGGAATTGGAGAAAGTGAATTTAGATAGATTTAATAAGGGATAAAATGGATTAAGTAGATGAATTAAATATTTATAACTCATTAAGACAATAAATAATCTAATTAGAGTTCATGATCTCATTATGAATTAATTTAAACGATTAGGAAGAAATTAACTATTTAGAGATAAGTATGAGATCAATAAAGATGATCCATTTGTAAAATTCGTTAATTAGAGGTAACCATTAATAGTTACTGATCATTAAAAAAACTTGAATTTTGGGTTCAAAAAACAAAAATTCATTTATGTTTGACATAGTCATGTAAAGTATTGGACTACGTGTTATCATTCAAGCAAGCAAGTGCGCCTCATCAGGATGACCTCACTTACAGGGGCATCGTTATTAATACGATGTCTCACTCGTCTAAACCGATTTCGTTTGAAAATGCATCGCAGTTATTTGAGATGATAAGGTCTGGCTCATGTCAAAACTAAAATTGGCAAGAATAAATCCCACTTTAGGCGATGTACAAGAAGTATTCCCCTATAGTTTGAAGTAATCTCTTCGATATATTTAAAGTCTCCTACCTGTTGGGCTACAAGATAATCATCCTACACCCTATAGATCGTTACGTCTCACTGATTTGGCGCTGCTTCCCATTTAAGGATGCGTGAGAGAGAACCATCGTTCAGACTTGATAAAACAGACTAATCCCCATTTGTGGTAATTCCCAGCCGAATAGTTTCAGATAACGCCGAAACTTATTATAGTCCATTTGGTTGAGAGTGGTGTGTACGATCTGTGGGATCATTATCAGTCGAGCGTCCATCCACAAGCAATGATCCGGCTCTTCGTTAACGAGACATCGAGAATAGATGCGAGAGAAATACAATAATCGGACATGTATATTGAGCCACTATTGGTAATGCACAAGATGGTTAACGCGCCTTCCCTTCGTATTATTCTTCCTCAGGCTCGCCCCCATCTTTGAGGGGGGTACCCAGTAAGCTATTATTTGGGCAAAATATCTACATACCTGACGGTCTTATCAGCACTACCTCCGCTGACCAAAATCATACGATACTTACATTGAAAGACTAACAGAATTATAGGCGGAAACCATTAGTCACTATAGAATACAAATGTTACGCACTGAACTATAATTTTGCACAAAGAAGGTGGGGATATGTTCGATTCCTAAGTGAACACCAACATTTAAATCTGGTACAAGCTTCATCACGAAGCAAAATATTACGCACCTATGGTGTGAGTCAAGTACTAAACAATGCTCACTTACTAAGACTAATAAAGTCTCTAAGTAAGAATGCTTTAAGATAAGTTAAAATTTCTCGGAACCCCGTACTCACTCCTTCAGTCCGAAGAAACAACTCGAAAGGAACAGAAATTAGAGGAGTGAATGAGAATTAAATGTGAGTATCTGCATTGGTGGAAAATAAGAGACAAAGACGATATGTGGAAACTAATAGTGTGCAATTCGATTGTTAAGGGGAATATTACCTTGATGCCATGATTGTAGTCTTTCTCTTTTCCAAGTAGGTTATATCTCAGCTATTTGCCTTACTATCCTCACTTTACTAATGCATTGTCATTGTAATCAATATATAAGGGATGTTCAATAGGTAACCTTTTAGGATCTTAGATCTCAAGATCTATAAGCCTCACTAAATATTTGCCTCACAATGATACTACAACAGTGAGAAGCAGCAGAAACATTTGCTAATGGAAAAATACTCAATGGATACTTATGTAAGTCATTTAAGCATTGGCATGACACAGTACATTGACGCTCTTGTGTGAGAGACTTGACCGTGGCTCCAAATGCTCTCATGGTGTACCCTTCGTCAGATTTCCTGGTTCTCTCCTATATCTAGTTGTAACATATAGGTATTGTTGCTGTCTCATCCCTCCATTGGGAGGTGATGCCTAAATTGAAAGGGAGAAGTTGGAGGGCGATGGCCGCCCGAGAGGCTGCCATATCTCTTCTGCGGTCTTTTTGTAGGAACTCTCATGCCGAGAGGTAGCTTAGATTAGGGTCATTAGATTTGTTTTCAGTATAGGATTTATATTATAGGATTAATTCTATCGATTTATAAGTGTAATATCATACCTATTGATCATTGGTGTAATCCCATTTTGTCAATCTTGTTGTTGTCAATAAAGAAATTAAGTAATACATTTTATCATCTTGAAACCTGTCAGATTGATAGTGTCATGTAATTTAGATTATAAGGGAACATATGAGGCGGAGTCTTGTTCGCTATACTGCCATATAATAAGCTATAGATATATATATTTATAGTACTATATTAGTATATTATATTATATATAATTATATACTATATATAATTATATATATTATATTATTATATATATTATATATTGATATATATATCATATTATATATAATTAGCTACTATTAAGGTGGTCACTTCTCGCTCTTTTCGTCCTTGCTAGTGTCCGTATCCCGCCTCCGACGGACTAGCCCAATAATAGATGTCGGTTACTGAGGAAGGCTGATGTGAGTGCGCCAGGATTTAGCGACTTGCACGTGCGTTTCAAATAAAGTTTCCTTCTCTTTTGTTCCGCGATCCTTTATAAAATGAAAAAATTAGTTTACTTCTTGAAGTAATTTCTTAATATGTTAACATAAAGAAAATAAATTATAATTTTATTTAAGTTTATTAAATAATCATACTTTTAGTCTAAGCTTATTGTTTTTTAATTCAGGCTAAACTTCCAAAACCAATCTAAACCTCCTTAATGGTACCATATATAATAGATAATAACATTTAAATTGACTTTATAGACTGAATAGCTATTACCCTCATTCTATACTACTTTTAAAATTAATTATATTATTTACTAACGGGATACAACTATATATATTAATCAATTCTTGTAAAACCCAAATATAAGGTATATATTATATTACTAATCTATATATATAGCTATCGTATATATATATATATATACTATGCTATATACAATATATGATTAAATAGCTATATATACCATATATATTTATAGTATTGTAGTTCTATATATATATATAGTATAAATTATATATATATTATTATTTTATATATATATATATTTATATGTATATATATTCTATATACAGTATATATTTTACTGATTACATCGCTTATTCCAGACCATAGTCTTCACTACTATATATTATATTATGTATCTTTTATAGTATATCTATATATATTTATATATTATATTATTATACTACCTAAAGTCACAAGAACTGATTATCATATATTATATTATACTATTATAGTATACTTAATATATTATCATATAATTATATATTTATAGCTATATATATATATATATTATATATATTATATCTATACACATAACATACTACATAACTTATATATATTTATTGTGCAATTGCTGTACATGTTCTCGTAAATGAAATAATAATCTTGTTGGAATTTTCAGGGAATTTTTCTTTTACTATATATATATATATTATATATTTATATTTATATATTAATATTATTATATTATATATATATGTTAATATTTATATTTTATTTTATATTATATTATTTATATTTATTTATTATTTATAGTATTATATATATATATTATATATTATATATTTATATATATATATATTAATATTATTATATATTTATAGATTTATAATAATTATATTAATATATTATTATATATTTCAAAATCCCCCGCGAATTTTTCACCTGTACCCTTGTATCATATTATTATTATATATATATATTCTATTTATTTATTTAATATTATATTTATTTAATTTATACATATAATATATATCATATATATATATATAATAGTATATCTATGTCTAGTATATATATATATTACTTTAGATTTATATATATAATATCTATATTATATATATATATATAATATATCTCCTATATATAATATTATATATATATATGTAATAATTTTATATATATATATATATTTATATATATATATTATATAATATATATATTATTTATATACCTATAACTTATTTTATATATATACATATTATATATATTATAGTATTATTATTATAATATTCATATTTTAGATATTTGATTTATATATATCTTTATCTATATATATCTATAATTGTTAATATATTATACAATTTATATAATATATATATATAATAATAATATATATAATATATAATATATATATATATATATAATATTATATTACCTAAATAATACGTTTTTTATATGTATTAATATATATTTTATATTTGTTATAAAGGTTTTCAATAAATAGTATATATCATAATACTATAGGTTATATATATATAATATTATAATATAATAATATATAAATATATATATATATATATATATATTATATATATAATAACTAATATATTATATATTATATAAATAGTATATATATTGAAATATATATATATATATATATATATAATATATCACTATATATATATAATATATTATATATATATATATATATATATATATATTTTTTTTTTTACCTATAAATAAAAATAGTATATAATAAATTATATAACTATATAATAAGCTAACGCGCTGATACGTAAGCATAGCATCGGACTCGCGGTGAGTCTAGGCTTTACATGTTCTACTAAGTCTGGACTAAAATAGAACTTCTTATGGTGGACAGGTGGTCAAATAAATTCAGAAGTGTGCAGAAAGATTTATTGTGAGGACTTAAATTAACAAGGATCGCTGAAAGTGCTTCTACCTTAGAAAAATTTAAGCACAAAAGACTTCTTTCCCTTAAATCCTAAGCATTTTAAATCCTCATAAAATTTAATATACATCTTGCGATACCATTGCTCTTTTAACCTGGATGTAAGGTGGAATTTAAGTTAGTTGGTGGGCTGATATTTTGATGGGAAGATGAGGAAGTCAGTAGGCCTATAAAACTGCTTCTTAATTTTGAGCACAAACTAATCTTTGATGATGAAAGAGAATATGGCTCATTGCTACTTTTGATAAGTACGTACAATACGGAAGTGGAAAATATTGGAGCCAGACGATACAAACTGATGTCAATTTTTCATACTATTATGATTACATTTTGGTAAGCGTATAATATTTTCTAGTATTTAAATTCTAAGTTTGAGAAATGCACATTATTACGGAGACGTGCGGACGGGCGGACTTGCGATAGCGGATGTTGATGGTCCTGAATAAGCTGCGAAGGATCGCCTAGCGTACTACGTTTTTCGAGGTGCTAAGGTGCGCTAGCGGACTACCCCTAAATGAGCGGGGTGCCCACCTCGGATATATATTAATGCTTATCACTACATATCTCTATTTTGTATCAAGGTAATTATTTTTTTTATTTCTGTTTATTACAAAACCAAGTGCTCCATCACAACAGTTGATCAAAATGTAATGTCAAAATCAGAACTTCTGTAAATCACCCAAGATAGCTTGCTCCAACTGCGATTAGCATTTCTTATCTAGCGTAAGCACAAATGCAAAATCGAAAACGGCTTAACTCATTATAACTTTAGCTCAATCTGAGGGTTTTTTTTTATTTTATTTTTTTATTTTTTTTATTTTTTTTTTTTCTTGCCTGCTCGAAACTTTCATCAGTCTATAAGAAACCGTCTTTCGGAAACATCATTTCACTCTCATCTATACTATATACTATTAATTTTAAACATCATTTTGTCCCCGTTAGTATTTCGACATTTGTTTCACTTTTTTGAACAAAGAATGCTAAGTACAATATTAATTTGAGCTCACAAAAAATTTCACAATTTTATAAACATTCATGGTAGTACTACTCATACAATTATTGTTTCACTTGTCATGTACCTCGTTCTTTGATTTTCACTCTTTTAAACGTTGCGTGGAATTATTATAAAATTCTAAATTTCTCCAATTCTAGTTGTATTCATGTAAGTTTATGAACTTCTACACCAAAATGCCTTAGTAGATTTTAATTTATTTACTTATTATTAAATAAACATTCAATCGTCAACTTGCCTGGTGTAATAAGATTACCTCACGAAAAAAACGCAGCATAGACAACGTTGTTAACAAAACGGCAGCGCTCACTCACAATTTTAATGTATTATTATATTATAGTTTATATTTCTACCCTTCAGAGGTGTTTTTATATTTTAATTTTATTATCATTTTATTAATACAAATTATATAATATAGATATATAAATAAATATAATATATATATCGGCGTATTACTATAGTATATTATATTATATATATCGTATATATATTAATATATATTATAATATATCTATATTATATATATATATATAATATATTATATACTATATATATATATATATATATATAGTATATATTATATATTATACAAAGTTACTTAACGCCACACGGAACGGGACTCTGGGAAAAAAAAAATTCAGCTAGTAGCCTCTAATGATAATCTATAAATATGATACGTTTAGGGTCAAATGAAAAAAACAAAAAATAATATATCTATATCTCAAAACTCAATGCTCATCGCGAAAGGATATACATTTTTGGAATCTGGTAAAATTTTAGTAAGAAAATTAATTAAAGATCCCCGATAGGTATGATCCGCACGATGCAGGAGTTCGGGTCTTCTCGGCCTTTCCGGAACTACGGGTAAGGACTATTCTCCCTCGGGGAGTCTCCGAACCCCGGCTCTTTGGTATTTATGTGTCGCATGAATATTCAGGGTCAGTATGTTTTAAAGCTAAACCCATTAGTTGGAAGAAGACACCTTTTTGGTTGAATAGAGAGATAGAAGAACTTTTATGAAAAGCTGCAGATGTTTATAAAAATATTTCAAGGTATTAATAGGAAATGATTTAAAAATTATAGAATAAATAGAATGAATTAATCCAGTCAGATAAGATAAAGGAAAGAAGATGGAGAAATTAATTTTTAGCATATGATAGTATAAAGAACCTGAACAGTTTTTTAGCTTTATTTAAATTTTAAATGTTAAGATTGTGTACATATTGGGTTCAATTACAACATTATGGAATAAGTATTTTAGTGATTTTCTTAATTTCTAAAATTGGTCAACATTTTCAATGCTTAATTTGCTTCAGTGGTTATCAGAGAAAGATTTGATTAAAGTTTGGAGACTAATAGTTCTTGTCTCTATGTAACAAATAGACTTACAGAATTTAATTTGATGTAAAAGATATAAAACTTTTATTAGGTATATTGATCCAAGTAAACTGGCAAGGCCCCTGATGTATTATTATGGTAAATTCTGAAAGAGCGTAGTTTGAGCATTGCTATAAGGACTGTCATTTTGATTTTTTAAGCGATCTATAACATTTGGCTGAGGTACCATATGACTGGAAAACAGCATATGTTGTGCCTATTTATAAGAGTAGTAGGAAGATTCTGGGAAATTATAGTCATTAGCTTAACACTCTCTGGTTGGTAAAGTTCTTGAAAAGTTATTGAAAGGTCATATGAGAAATATTTGAAAGACAAGAAGATATTGTGATGACTCCAGCATGGTTAAAAGGTAGGTCATGTCAGACAACCTTTTTAGTAATTTATGTGGCATAAATTACTTGCTGATTTGACGAGAGATCCAGTTGATTGTACTATTTAGCGTTTAGTAGCTTTTTTGATAAGGTTCCCCGTACACATAAAGGCTGTGAAAAATGGTTATTGAGTCGGGAATGTGGTATAGTGAATGGTGTCCCTGGTGGATTAAAGAGTGGTTGCAAACTAGAAAACAGTGTGTGCAACTAAATGGGAATAAATCATCATGGGAAATAGTGAAAGAGGTGGTGTCCACCACCGGGTTCAGCCGCTGGTCGCCACTAATTGTTTCCTCTATGAATATAATTACTTTAGACCAGGGACTTAAATGCAAGGTTTCTTACGTTTGCAGATGATCACCCTAAATGATTCCTGCCTTCATTTAGCGAAATAGCTAAGCCATCAAGAGAGACGGTGCAAACATGATCTTTGACAACTCCCTAAATGGGCAGATAACGTGGCAATAGAAATTTTTAGTAGTGAAAAAGTGTAAGTATCACTAGGTTTAGCTCAAATATAAAGTTTTTAAACTACGATATATATTGGATGGCTTGTCCTGTGGATCCAAGAAAAAGATTTAGTTTGATTATATTACAGTTAATTTGAAAGTAAATTGTTGAAATTGGAAGCTAGCAATAAAGCTAATAAGATTCTGGCATAATAAATCGTACAATTTGTTTATCAAGAGCAAGGAGTAATAATAAATGTATAATAGCTATGTTATGCAAGTAATAGAGTATTGTGCACAAGTTTGGCCCTTATTAAAGAAAGACTTAGATATACTAGAGAGAGTGCAAAAGTGAGCAACAAGATATTTTCTGGGTTGAGGGTCGAGCTATAGAGAAGGCTGAAGGAGTTAGGAATGTTTCTGGAGAAAGGCGATTTCTCAGAGGGAAAATACAAGTCTACAAAATAAATTTACAACTATTTGATAACATAGAGACCAATATATTTTTCATAGTAAACACTGACAGGTGACCAGGGGCATAATAATAAATATTAAAGAAGAAAGCATGCATCGTTGATAAAGAAAAGCATGCATCACGTACATAGCGTTGTATAATTTGCATAGTCTGCCAGGAGGAGGTTGTTGAGTGTGACTCGATGCCAACATTTAAGAAACGGTTAGATTCGTTTATGATGTTGGGTATATATAATTATGTTGACGAAGCGCAAATTGGCGGTTTAGTTTTAGGCAGTTATTGTTTAAATGCATGTGTGACCAAACTTAGTTATTATTGCATGTGGATGTTTGGTATCATATTTATATATCTTAGTTTTGACTAAAGCCAGATTGGTGGGATTTAGATTTACAACAATTGAAAAGCCTAGGGTGTTTTGTGTGATTTGCATAGCTGTTTGGGTAGTGAGTCTAAATGGGCAGTCCTCGATAAGGTCTCATTGGCTTTTACTGTCTCTATATTTCTATGTTCCGATATATATATTATCATTATTAATAATATATAATATATGATATATATATATATAATATATATATTAGATATATATTATATATATTATAAACTATATATATATATATAGCTATATAAGTAGTATTATATTATATAAAGTATATATTACTATTATATATATTATAATTTATATAATATACTATATATATATATATATATATATTATATATATATTATATTATATATTAATTTATATATATATAGTAATACTTAATATAATATTAATATATTAATATTATATATATATATCTTTATATTACTTATATATAGTGTGATATATATATATAATTAGGAATTAATATATATTATTTTATATATATATTATATATATATATGACTATAATATATAGTATATATAATTTAGTATAGTATATTATATTATATATATATATATAATATATATCGTATATAATATATTTAATGTATATAAGATAATTATATAGATTATATACTAGAATGAATATAATTAGGTATATATATATATTATATATATATATTATATACTATATATATATATTATATATTATAGGGAGGTGCTGAGCAACAAATTTTTAAATCGGACGTAGATACGCTGAAATTTGGCGAGTGGTATAGAAGGGAAGAAGTAAAATAAGTAATGAGGTTATTACTTAAAGTGCTGTATCAATTTTAATATATATTATATTTTATATTCTTATAGATATTTATATTATATATATATTATTTATACGAATATATATTATATGATTATATATAATGTATATTATAATTATTATATATATATATTATTATTAATATTATTATAGTGTATATATATTATATATATATTATATATATATATGTTATATATATATATTATTATATATATATAATATTTAGTTATAGTATTAATAATATTTACGCGCATATTTACCGCGAGCGCAGTGATCGAAGAATGAAAAAGCGCCCATGCGAGCGTAGCTCGCTTTTCAGGCAAGCTAAATTAAATTCTTTAACTTCATAAGAAATATTAGATATGAGATAGTTTTTTAGACGTGGCCTTTTGTTGTAGCAATTCAGGTAACTTTCGATTGTCGAGTTAAATGGAATATTTTAGTGTTGATGATGTGTGGGCGAAGCCCGAACATTCGCGTTCAGGAGGAGCGTAGCGACGTTGCTTGGTTTGTATTATTTTAACTTATAGAATGAATTGTAAATCTTTTTTAGTGCTGTGAAACTTGTTTATAAAGATAATTAAAATATAATTAAAAGTGATTATAATTATAATTTTAGCTGACCAAATTAAAAATATTATAATTTTTTTAGAGTAATTATACTTATCACTGAAATCAATGTAGTTGCTTCATCAGCGATTTGTAACCCGAAAATATTTGTAAGGCTTGCTTTATTAAGGCAGCCAGTAATTAACTGGAATCCAGTCCAAATATTCTTATGACATTTTTAATATGATTTTACCTCTAACATTTACTCCTCACAACCTTTCTGATTATTATCAAGAGTAGGAAGATAAATTTGACTATATCAATTCTACTAACGAGATGTCAACACATCACTTTCTGCAGCTGTATGTGATAAAAAAAATATGAGAAACAAGGGTAACAATTCTTGAAAATAATTGGAAAATATTGCAGGCTAGTGGAGGAGCCTATTCTCCAAGTATACAACTCTGACATTCAACTCCAACCTAAAATGTTTACTTATGACTCCAGCCTTGGCCCAGTTTTAAAGATGTTCTATTTAGACACTTTTACCATAAAATATGACTAGAGATTCCAACTCTCCATAATTGGTTTCGCTATAAAAGCACTACCTTCCATTTGAAAGATGCATTGAATCAAAAGAACGTTCCTGAGTGGAGAAGTTCTATCTGAAAAATTTCAAAGTGAAACAGTTTCTTCTACTTTCGAACAATCCAAGAAGAAAAATGAATAGGGATTTAATATACGGTAAAAAAGGAGCATATTTTTTGTCTAAATGAAAAATTATAGTGAAATAATTAAAAAAAATAAACGCTTTTAAATATTTGATCTATAAGTATCACAAACCCACGAAATATCTTTTCAAATAAAAATATCGCTAGCCAAAAAAAAATTTATACATAGGCCTATAAATAATTTAATCTTAAAAGGTCCGTAAATTATCATTTCCAAAAGAGTACACATGATAGCTTCTCTACGAAGCAATACTCAAATTTTTCAGCAGACCTGTGGTGTTGCAGCCTTGTGAAAGTTTTAAAACAGACACACCTTTTAATAAAATAGGTAAGAAAAAGAACTATTCATTTACATATCGTGTTGGTTTTAGAACGGAGGAAGACGTGGGAGCATCAGCTGTCTTTTATGACTCGAATATACCCTGTCACATTCTTTCATTTCCTTTTCATCCTAATCACAACATTGTCGATCCCTATAATCATGCATCTTCCCCTACTGCTGAAACGCACATCTTGCACTTTGGAACAGGTCAATCAGAAATATACTAGTCTCTATAATTCGAGATTTTTCAACTTGCTCCATACACGGAAGAAATAAATATATAAATATATTACTTGACAAGGCGGCTTACAGAATAATTACCACACCATGGAACTACACGACATACCTTCCATTGTTCCTCAAAAATAGTTAAATTTCTTCGACTGACTACTACTACTATCCTTCGACAAGAGTTCTGTACCTGTTGGCAGGATTGCTGGGCAGATCTCGGCGGTGCTAAGCTACAAAATATTCAAACCCTCCTGTCGAAGTGGTACTCTTATCGCTACTGGATGGTGGTTCTCACACATTGGTCATACTAAGTTCTCCCATAGCTATTATATATCTTGAGAACAACACTCAAGTCTGACGTTATGCCTTTTACAGACTCCCCTCTTCGTTCACCATATCAGGGTTCGTTGTTTTACTACGACATTTTTCATTTCCTGTTCTCCCATGGATTACATGACGTACCTTCCGAAGCCCATCTTTGGTTTCTCCTTGGAGAATCTCATTCTTTCAAAAGCTGGTATTTTTGCTCACCTGCAAGAAAGTTATTTCATTTGATTCAACTTATGAGCCAACTTCTTCGCTTCATCTAGTTGGTGTCCATTATATTAGTTTATTGATCTTGTATCACCACTTTGCGAAGGACAGTCATGGCTCCAGCACACTTTAAAAAAAATTGCAATTATTCATGATAGTCTTGTGTTGCTTTCCATCAAAATAATCAAATATAAACATGTTCAACAATGAAGTTAAATACATTGCTGGCATTAGTCGTGACTCAAACATGCTTATTGGATACCTCCTCCTTTTTTCTTTTTCTTAAATTTCACACCTCACCGGCAATAGCCTATTATAGGAGGGGAACTACTCTAGGCAATCTATACCTAGAATCCGGACGAGGAATCGAATTCGGGCCATGTCTTTCTTTCGCTCTACCGATTGCCCCACGATAGCTCCATTTCTCTGGAAAGTTTTTT
>JABUQX010037550.1:15000-27500 GCA_015478945.1 Trachelipus rathkii | reverse complement strand
AGTGCTACTGGCTAAAAAGTCTTTCAATGAAAACATCGAAAATTACTGTCTTTACAATACTTAGAAAATAGTTAAAAGTTCTTTCTTTATGTTACAAATAAACTTTTGGGAAAAATGTTTGTAGTAAGATTTCATCAACAATACATATTAACTCAATTTTGAACTAACAGTGTTATTTAGTTAAGTGGAGAACAAACAAATTTTTACAAGTACATGTGACATATACCGATCAAATATAATCTGAAATATTTATACAGCATGAAAGGCATAAGAGCGTACATTCAACGTACTCATACATCAACGTCACACACACATACATACCTACTCGTACACACACATTTATACAAATCTTAGGACAAAGAGTAATAAGATGATGGTAAAGGAAAATGCAAAGGGTGACTTAGCTTTCTATGTCTTGTGGTTCTTGTTTGATTTTTACTGTTACAACCTTTGTACCTCGTTCGTGAGATCTTAAATGTCTTTTTAAATTGTTGATAAAATTTGTGGCGTAGTCGCAAAGTGTGCACTGATGCTTCTTCGTATCAAGGTGAGTTATCTGATGAGCTGTTAGCCTATTCCTAATATTTGTTGCGAAATCGCACTTTGTACAGAAAAATTGTATAACATTTGTATGAGATTTCTGATGCAACTTCAAATTGGAGTAAACATTAGACGCGTATTTGCACTGGTCGCACTTGAATTTCATATCCCTGTTTCTGATGTGAATTTTTTTATGTTTTTTCAATCTTCCTTTAAAATTTGTGGAAAAGTCGCATTCGTCACACTCGTATTTGCACGTTTCCAGATGGTTGAGTTCGTGTCTTTTAAGATAAATTAAAGAATGAGTAGCGAAATTGCATGAAGAACAATGGTATCTCTGATCTACTATATGTGGTCCACGAATTTCAGGCGCGTGTCTGTTCATATGATGCTTGAGATTTTTCATAAAATTGGTGGCGTAGGAACACTCATTGCATTTTAGTTTCTTTTCTTCTACGTGAGTAAGGAGATGGCATCTCAGACAGCTACGAGTCTTTGAGGCATAAGGGCATTTAGGACACTTGAATCTTTTCGTCTGTTCATGAGTACCTTGGTGAACTCGAAGACTTTTCTTTTTGTTTGTTCTATAATCACACTTTGAGCATTTTAAATGTTTTATGTTCGAATGTATGAGCTCATGTTCTTTCAAAGTGTTTTTAAAATTGGTTAAGTAATTGCACTGAGAACATTTAAACCTCTTCTTATCTGAGTGAGTGAGAAGGTGAAGCCTCAAGCTGCTCTTCACGTTCGTTGCATAATCACACAAGGGACATCGTAAGTGCTTCTCTGACAAGTGAATAACTTTATGCCTTCTCAGGCAATATCGAAAATTAGTTGCGTATCCACATACTTCGCATCTGAATTTCTTTGCAGTGGAGTGAGTCATTTCGTGCTGCGTAAGGTTAGTCTTTCGGCGTGTTGTGTAGTCACACTTATAACACTTCATTATATACGGCTCCAGTCTGTATAGTCTTCTACCACGTCTTCTTTTGATACGAGGACGACTCAAAAGCTCATCAGTAACAGTGTCTGTCTCAGAGGTGACTGGTAAATTGTTGGTTTCTGTGTTTGTGGGTACCTGCAACAAGGATTTTTTTTATAAAATTTTAATTTATTTTTATAAAGCTTTTCTGTTTTATCATATTTCAAAGTTATTTCGGAAAGGATAAGTTAATGACGGAATGAGAGTCTTAAATCAAAATTTTAAAAATTTTAACTAATTTTTATACTACATATTATAATTAATTAACAACTTTTAGCAACAACTATATCAAGTTTCTTGATCTTTTTAGCAACCTCAATCGAATTATAAAAGTTTTTTTTTGAAAATCAGAAAAAAATTATATATATTATAATTTATAATATGAATACTTAAATTACATATCCTGAAATAATCAATGAAAGATACTCTTCCTAATAAAGAAACGAAGCTAAGGACACGAAAACAATAGTAATGAAAATGATGATGATTATGATGATATTTTTTAAAAAAATCACCATAGCGAATGATGAAAGGAAACAGCAATAAATTTACGAGCAGTGACAACAACCTATGATTGTTACGTCATGTATTGAAAGCTTGGTCAAACAAAGTTTTTGAGATATTTTACCGATTGTTGACAATTCCGTTGGGCATTTTACAATTGGGGTAGCACAAGCATGGTTGACAAGTGGAAACAAAAACAAAAGAAAAAATTTAGGTACTTTTATCCTAAATTACGATTATATATATATATATATATATATATATATATAATATAGTAATATTATATATCATATATATACATATTATAATTATATATGATAAATATATATATATATTAATATTATATATAATACTATATATATACTATAATATATATATATACTATATATATATATATATATATTATATATATATATATATATATATAATATATATTACTTTCTTTATCTTTATCTCCTCCTTTCCCCAAACACTGGGGGTAAGGTGCGTAACATGCGCCGGAAACAGAAAAGTAGTAGAAGGATATGACATAAGTCAAAAAGAAACCAGCATTAGTGAGATCTCGCAGTCAGAAAAAAATCCACCAAAAAGCTTCACGGGACCGCGACGGCCTCACATATGGCATATCCGTCAGTTGTAGGTTCATCCCCTTGGCCCAGTCAGAGACACACTATTTTCTCTCTCTCCTCTCTCTCCTCTCTCTCTCTCTCCTCTCTCGCTCTCTCTCTATCTCTCTTTCTCTTTCTCTTCTCTTTCTCTTTCTCTTTCTCTTCTCTTTCTCTGTTCTTCTCTCTCCTCTCTCTTCTCTGCTCTCTCTCTCTTCTCTCTCTCTCTTCTCGTCCTCTCTCTGTCTCTCTCTCTCCTCTCTCTCTCTCTCTCTGCGTCTCTCTCTCTCGTCTCTCACGTCTCTCTCTCTCTCTCTCTTTCTCTGCTCTCTCTCTCTCTCCTCTCTCTCTCTTCTCTCTCTCTTCTCTCTCTCCTCTCTCTCTCTCTCTTCTCTCTCCTCTCTCTCTGCGCTCTCTCTCTCTCTCTCTCTCTCTCTCTCTCTCTCTCTCTCTCTTCTCTCTCTCTCTCTCTTTCTCTCTCTCTCTCTCTCTCTCTCTCTCTCTCTCTCTCTCTCTCTCTCTCTCGCTCTCGTCTCTCTCTCTCTCTCTCTCTCTCTCTCTCTCTCTCTCTCTCTCTCTCTTTTTCCTTCTCCCTTCCCTTCACCTACTTTTTCTTACTCTTTTACTCTCTCCTATCCCTCTCCTCTCTCTCTCTCTGACTCTCTCTCTGTCTGCTCTGCTCTCCTCTCTCTCTCCTCTCTCTCTCTCTCTCTCTCTCTCTCTCTAATAATAAAAATGAAAGATAAAATAAAAATAGAAAGTAACAAATGAACGATAAGCAGATAAATTAATAAACGACAGAAATGATAATAAAAAGGAAGACAAACAAAAATAATAAACTAAATGAAAAATGGTAATAGGGTACTCAAGGCAAAGGTTAAAGCTAGGGTATAAATTATAAACTAGATTCAAATAGCATTAATAAATGCGAGGGCAATTCAGCTAAATCACTATTGGAAAACATACCTGATAGAATGGTAGCACAGTTATAGACTAAAGAAGAAAATTATATTACATAGGAGGAAAGAGACCTATACCTATAAAATTTGGTTGGTTAGAAGATATAGAAGAAAAACAAAGTATGGAAGGGTAAAGTAAAAGCGCAGGCGCGGATGTAAATATTTACTCCATTGTTAATTGCTTAATCCTCCACTTTCTGTATAACTATGTTTGTCCTTTGATTGACAGCAATCCATTGCTAATTTCATTCGCTAAATATTTACTTTTAATTGGGTAGTGGTCACTTCCACTGAGGAAAGCCAACCTTCCCCACCCAAAACGATCTAAAGCCGAGATTGAACGAGACGTCAACACAGGATGAAGTGCCTGTATCAAAACGTCAAAAGTCGGAAGACCCGTGTTGAGACATCCCAATGAGAAATCCTGCAAAATACCCAATATCCAATCGGCATTGGGGAACGTAACAGAGTCGCCCCACAAAGGGTAGCAGAGGTTAAAGTCACCGAGGACTAACATGGGCAGTGGGAGACTAATGAAAAGATAGACAAGGTCCTTCTTGGTATATTTACTGCTAGGCGCTAGGTATATTGAGAACAGTGTAAGTGGTGTTTCAAGATGTATATGAGTAACTACGGCATGGAAAGGGGAATTTGAGTGAATGGGACAGATTCGAGAAGCAGGATCGCTGCCCCACCTCTGCAGCTGGCTCCACGATTCTGGAAAAGTAGGGGTTCCCTGTACATGGAAAGTTGTAAAAGGTCTCGGTCGCAAACTTGTTGTTCATATAAACAAACAGATAATGGCTGATGAGCTAGAAAAAACCTCTTTAGTTCTTAGTAATTCGCAAAATATCCACTACAGTTCCATTGAAGTGATGACCCTTGCAGTTAGGACAACAAAGAGAATGTTTTTCATAGTTGGGGTGGAGAGAACTTCCACATGTCGAACATTTGGTCTGGGGAGACGGGAGACCGACAATATTTCTGGGGTGACCAAATTTATGGCACTTAAAACATCTTCTCGAGAAGGGCGCATAGGTCCGAACCGTGTGCATGGTAAAACCAAGTTTTACTTTGGTTGGAGGGAAAGGCACAGAGAAGGTAAGTAAGAATCGAGGGTTCGTCGATGAGGGGCTCTCCTTACGAGGAGGGAACCGATAAACGTCGGTGATTGGCACGTTGTTTCTGTAAATGAGTGAGAATGTCATTCGAAAAATCTGAACAGAACTCTGGCGTATATATGGTACCCTTTGAAGTGTTATGAACATCGTCAGGTTTAGAATTTACAGGAATCGTCCCCAGATGTGATAGAGAAGCAAGTAAGTGGCTTTGGCTTCTAGAGGCAGTTCGGATCAGGATGAAACCGTTCCTCATTGGCGCAGGCTGTGAAGAACGGGATACATAAAATATAATAAGAATAATAATGATAAAAATAAGAATCACAAGAAGAAAAATGGATAAAACCAAAAAGAAGAAATATAAGTGCAATAATAATAATAATAAATAATAATAATAATAATAATAATAATAATAATAATAATAATAATAATAATAATAATAATAATAATAATAATAATAATAATAATAATAATAATAATAATAATAATAATAATAGAACATAAATGGAAAGCAGGACAATCCCGAATCAAAAAGAGGGTGGAAAAATCAACCAAAAACAATAATGTAAATCTTCGCAGATACAATTTGAAAAAGTTATCTGAGTTCCCCCGACCCACCACAGCAAGGTGATTTTAAAGACCTTTTATATCTATTTTAGAATCTGGAAAATTAGGATAGGATAATTGCCACTGTCGCAAATTTGGCCAGCAATGTAAAACCAATTAAGTAACATTTTGGTTGCATAGTGCATTAATGGTAAAATAGCTTACATAAAGAAATATCCCATAATTGATTTGTATTAAAACAGGTTTCCTACCAAAATTAAAAAATAAATAAATAAATTGAATGGCAAAATGTCGCAATGAGTTATTCTTATGTTTCTGTATAGTTGAAGCACCAATAGCTCATATTTATGATAAAAAGAGAAATTTGTTTACAAAAAAAAAAAAAAAAACCTTACTTTTCTTATTTACAGTTGAATTAAGCGACAAAATATTCACCAAAGAGGGTTGAAACATACACCATTCAACCCAACAAACAAAATAATTTACTATAGCGTTTAAAACATAATTTTACCAAAATTTTCACTTATTACCTTTTCCTATCTAAGCATAGAATTATGAATTATAAAGATTATAATTATATTATATAAACATATAACAAAAGACAAATCGGAAAGGAAGAAATAATAACAAAAAGAAGGTGGAAAAATCAACCATAAACAATAACGTAAATCTTCGCAGATATAATTTGAAAAAGGTATCTGAACCCCCCCCCACCACCCCCCCCACCACCACCACCCCACCACCACCACCCGACCCCACCACAGCAAGTGATTCTGAATGGAATCAAAATTCACAAGTAAGAAACATTAATTACACATATTAAGAGGTAGTCTATTTACCATTCATTCTATCAACTATTATTATTATTATTATTAATATTATTATTATTATTATTATTATTATTATTATTATTATTATTATTATTATTATTATTATTATTATTATTATTTCTTTCTTTATCCTACCTTCACTTCCCACTAGATGAGAAGTAGGGATGCCTAACATAAACTAAAACAGGATAGTTAGAAGAGCACAACATAAGTTGAAAGGAAAGCCCCCCCCCCTACCATCCTCTCTCCATACTTTTAAGTAAGAGCTTGTCACAGTAGAAAAAAAAAAACACCCTAAGGCTTTAAAAGACTGTGACGAACCCTCACTGTGGTATTTCACCATTATTATTATTATTATTATTATTATTATTATTATTATTATTATTATTATTATTATTATTATTATTATTATTATTATTATTATTATTATTATTATTATTATTATTATTTTAGTTCTCGCAGCAAAAATAAACATTCTCAGTGCTTTCTTTTACTTGGTATATATGTACACCATGGAAATAATTTTTTTATCACTCTTTCAAAGTTAATCTCTACTTTCCACGTTTTTCAACCTTTGCTTTTAAGCTCCCAGATTCCATATATTGTAAAAAAAAAAAAAAAAAAAAGTTCTGTCATAGATCAACTAATGAAAAAATGATTGAATCATAAAACTGAAATGTCTAGCCACTGCCAACGGAAGAGTGTCCCAAACTATTTGGCACAATGAAAAAATATTTTTCATAAGTATAGCTTTGTATGACAATCCTGATGTTGTTGAGCTTGAAACCAGTGATGAAATACGAAAATATAATAATAATAATAATAATAATAATAATAATAATAATAATAATAATAATAATAATAATAATAATAATAATAATAATAATAATAATAATAATAATAATAATAATAATAATAATAAAGTAACTAAATACCTGAGGACTAATTGCTACATCTGATTTCTCTTCGTAATCATCATCTATTGGTTCTTCCTTAATGATAACTTCTTCGATTTCAGTCTTTATTTCTTTTGCAACAATATCAGTCGTTATTTCTTTATTAACAATTTCAGTCGTTATTTCTTTATTAACAATTTCAGTCTTTGTTTCTTTCTTAACTTCGACATTCTGAAAAACCACACAGATAAAAACATAGGCTATAAAACAATACACCTAACCTCATATGTTTCGACATTAATGGAACTAGATGAAAACACAAAATAATTATATATATATATATATATATATATATATATTATATATATATATATAATATATATAATATATATATATATATATATATATATATATACTATATTAGTATATATATATAATAAACATATTATATATATATATCATCATGGTCCATCACCACCTCTCACCCAAACTGGGGGTAATGTGCGCAACATGCACCAGAAACAGAAAAGTAGTAAAGGAATCTGACACAAGTAGAAAAGAAAGTCCAGCCTTACCGCCCCATTATACCTTTTACTGAGAACTCATCGCAGTCGGAAAATCCACCCTAGAGCTTCACCCGAACATGATGAACCCTCACTATGGCATCTCATCAATATGGGATTTATCCCTTGGTCCAGGTGGGCCACAAGCATACCCCCTCACAAAAACCCGCGCCATTCACTCCTATTATGCACCCTTCTTTTCGCCTCTGTCAAACTCACATTTCTCTCCTCCAGGATTTCCTTTACTGACTCAATAAACTTTTTCTTCAATCTCCCAGCCAGTCGATTTCCAACACACTCACCACTATACATCCTCTTAACCAACTGACTATCATTCATCCTTTCCACTTAACCAAACCATCACAACATACTTTCATTCATTTATCCTCTCATTTACCTCTTTCTTCATACCACACAACTCTCTAATACATTCATTCCTCATTTTATCAATTCATCTCACACCTAACACGCCCCTAAGATAGTCCATCTGAACACATCATACTTTAGATCTATACTTCTTATTCTAGACTAGTATCACTACTGTGCATTAGCACAGGTAACAACAAACCCTCATGTAAGACCCTAGCGCACTCAGACTTAGTCCTTTATCATTAACAAACATTTAATTGCATCATACCTCCTACTGCCGATTCAATCTTCTACTACACTCGCATCGTACGTTCCCATTTATCCAACATGATATCCTAAATATTTTAAACTCAGGAACACTTGTCCAGCGCCTTGTTTCAACCCCCATGTTTTGTAATATAACTTCACACCAACGACTGTCCTCACCCACAACCATAAGGTTACTCTTATCTACATTAATTTTCAAACCCCTACTTTTACACACCCTGCCAAATCTCTCTACCAATCCTCTCAAACTCTCTTCAGATTCACCACACAAAACCAAATCATCTTCATATAATAGGTTGGGCGCCCACCACTCTCTTCCATTCTCCATCATTCTAACACCATCCCCTGTCACCCCCAAATCTAATTCTTTCATAACCCCATCCAAATACAAATTCAATAACCAAGGAGACATTACACATCCTTGCCTCAGTCCGCTATTAATATTAAACCAATCACTTTCGACTCCATTTATTCTTACACACGCTTCATTATAGGAACTGTAGGAACTATTGGGGAATTTATTGAGTTTATTGAGTGCTGTAGGGAAGATAAATGCTTGTATTTAGAAAAGAGAAGAAGAATAAATTGTATTTAAGTTTTATGGTCTTGTAACAGACGTATGATAGAATAGGGAAGCTATGTGGCAGGTGTTAAGTAATATATGGTACTTTTGGTAGGATTCTGAATGGAATCAAAAGTATGTATGTTAGAATAAATGGAGTGGAAAGTGAGTGGTTTAATATTAATAGTAGGGAGAGGCAGGGACATGTTATATCTTCGGACTAAAAAATCTGTATATGGATGGGGTGATGAAAGAATTAGAGGTATGGGTAGTAGGGGAAAGTGTTAGACTGATGGAGAATGAAAGAATGGATTGTACGCTGATTATTTGGTTTTGTATGGCGAATCTGGAGAGAGTTTCGGAGGATTGGCAGGGTATGTAAAAGGATGGGTTTGAAAGTAAATGTAGCTAAGAATAAGGTGTTGGTAGTGAGTGAGGAGAGTCCACAGTGTGAAATAATGTTGGATGGTGAGCAATTGGAATGAGTATCTGAATTAAATATTTAAGATGGATGAAATGAAAATGAACGAATGATGCAGTGTGCAGTAGGAGAGTTGTAAATGGTAGGAAGTTGGCTGGTGAAATTAATCCTTGGTGAATACAAAAGGACTAAGTCATGAGTGAGCTAGGGTTTTGCAAGAGGTATGTTGTTGCTGGTGTTAATGTATAGTAGTGAAACTATTGTGCAGAATAAGAGGTATAGATACAATCTGTTCTGATGGACAATCTTAGGGGCGTATTAGGTGTGAGAAGAATTAATAAAATGGGAAATAAACATGCTAGATAATTATGTGGTGTGAAGAGAAGCATAAATGAGTATATTAAGATTTTTTGGTCAGATGGAAAGGATGAATGATAGTCAGTTGGTTAAGTGAATGTATAGTGGTGAGTGTACTGGGAATCGATAGGCTGAGAGGCTGAAGAAAAAGTGGATTGAATCAGTAAAGGAGTGCCTGAAGGAAAGGAATGTAAGTTTGGCAAAGGCGAGAAGAAAGGTGCATAATGAAAGGACTGAATTGTGGGGTTTGTGAGAGGCTATTGTTGCTAGCGTGGCTCAAGTGATGAACCCTGCAATGCTAACAACCTCACCCTTCATTATTCCTTTCATTTTGAATGTGCTCTACCCAACAGCAATTAACTAGTGTTTGGAGAGTGCCCTTGGGGCAACTTGCAAGCTAATCTTCTCGAAACAATACCGCCGAATTCATAGCCAAAACCTTCATGAATCACAGGTAGATCGCACTTTCAATTATTACTCAGTATCTTCCACACAAATATAACATCTTCAAAAGCACTCCTCTCAAACTTTTGTCTGTCCTTAATATTTCGTTTTCTCATTATCTTACTTGGAAGGAACACATTGTTTCGACTACTAAGCAAGTCTCTAATAGTTTAGGTGTTCTGAGGACCTTTATAATTTTCTCTAACCACCCGAGTTTCGATTTATAAAAAAATATCATTTGCCATATGGATGGTTTAACTCATACCTCACGTTGAGAGGGGAGAGTCTAGGGTTTTTATGTCTTATCAACTCTAATGCTCTCACTTTCTCCAGTCTCTTTCAGCCCATTGAAATATTGCATCATTCTCCATATACTATCACTATTACATTGTACACTACTATTCCAAACTCTACAGTCATATATGTCCTCCTCAAGGGTGAGCTCGTGCAACTCATCTTTCTACTCGGTTTCATCCTTTCTTTGTACATCTCTCTGACCCTAAACTTGACTGCTATGCTCAACCTTATATGTACTCCACTGGTAAAGTCTGGAAGACACTTCCTATATCTATTTTTCCAACTTTCCTCAACTTTGCGCACCTTCAAATGACATGTATAAGGAATATGCCATCCTTTAAATTTAAATATTTTCATGAAATATATATATTATATATATATATATAATAATAGTATATATTATATATATTATATATATATGAATATATAGTATATTATATTATATATATATATATATATAATATATAATATACTATATATATATATATATATATATATCTATATATATATAATTATTATATATATATATATATATAATTATATATATCGGTAATATATATATATAGATACCGTATATATATATATATTATATATATATTATATATATTATAATATATATATATAATTATATATATATATATAATATATATATATATATATATATATATATATATATATATATATATATATAATATAATAAATATAATATATTTATATATATATATATATACTATATATATACTATATATATTAATATTATATATACTATATTATAGTATATATATATATATATATATAATAATATATATCTATAATATATATATATATATATATATATATTATATATTTTAAATTATAATATAAGATATATATTTTAATTTATATAAAAATTATATATATTTCTATATACATAATATATATATATATATACGGTATATATATATATATATGTATATATATAATATATATATATTATATATATATTATATATATATATATATATATATATATATATATATATATATTTTGGCAAATACAATTGATTTTTATTAACAAATAAAGGCATAAAGGGAGAGTAAAGAAAGTCTCTCTACCAGGATTCAAACAGATGCACGTTGAGAATGAATGATAATTAATCTATCAACTTAAACATGTGTTTGTTTGAATCGTGGTCGTGATACTTTTTCTCCTTTTCTGCAATGTCTTTATTAATAAAACCAATTCCAGTTATTGTAAGTGTAATACTTTTCTAAAAATTACAATATAAGGAAAGACAATGAAAATGTAATGATGGTGTCAATGGGGTCCATGCAGCTTTAAAGATCAGTTTGAAGCAAATTTTTTTTTTTGGCTTCATGGAGTGGTTGAATAGTAAGATGATGGATTATCATTCTCTTCTCTGATATATGTTGATCAAATTCTGGCAGAGTCACTTTCTTTATTTTCCTGTAATATCTTTTTATTATTATTATTATTATATATATATATATATATATATATATATATATATATATATATATATATATATATATATATATATATATATAATATATATATATATATAATAATATATAAATATATATTATTAGTACAGTATATATACATTATATATACATATATATATATATATATATATATATATATAAATTATTTATATATAATATATATATATATATATTTATAGTATATATATATATATTATTAATATATATAAGTATATATATAATATTATAAGTATATATATATACGGGTATATATATATATATATCACTGTATATAGTATATATATATATATATATATATATATAGTATATATATATATTATATATATATATATATTATAATATAATTATATAGTATAATTATATAATATATATATATATAATATAGTATATAATATATATATATAATATGATACTTTCTTTCGTAACAGCCGGGTAATTTCAGAATTCCAGGGCAATTTCAGAATTTTTAGTTTATTGTTTTACAAACAAAAAATAAGTTTTACAAAAAAAAATTTTAATAAAAGTTGTAGCAGACTAATAGTCAAGAGTAAGAAAAATAAGCTTTTTTTAAAAAAATATATAAATAACCAGATTTTTATTTTTCTTTAAAATAAATTTTTTTTTAAATTGTTAATTTCATTTATAAGGTCTGTACGAAAAATAAAAAAAAATTGCAAAATTTGATCACTTACTCTTTTGTTATCGCTTTTTGGT
>JABUQX010037550.1:0-12500 GCA_015478945.1 Trachelipus rathkii | reverse complement strand
TTTTGCTATTTTAGAAATGTTCCAATGGGAAATACTAAACACAGATCTAATGCAGATGTAGTTATAAAAATACTTAGGAAATAACAAGACTGTGGAGTCTGAGTTTGGACCAATTTTTGTTGTGCTGGAGTTGGAGTCAAGAGTTGATAAAATATAGATCAACTTAGCCCTAATATAGGCCTAATTCTTTTGAAAATTTTGCAATTTAAGTTTGTAAATTATACTTAGTTGGGGAAGAAATAAGAACCAAATTGTATTCCCTTTTAAAATCATTCCTTGTTTAACAAAAAAAAAAATTCTGAATTTAAATCTTCAGACATATTTTTGAAGGGGCTATGGTTTCCAATCGGTTTTTACATTTTACCTTTTCTAGATACTCATTGTTCATTAAATGAATGAGAAAACCAACCTATTTCAAATACTTTACTTAAATTGAAGAAAAATCTACTTCATAGGCACTGGCAAATTCTTAAAGAAAATTTTCATATTCCTGTAGATATACGCAAATTGATTGAAGCTCTTTCTGCACAATGTCAAGAAAATTTCCAAAGACTTTTTTAAAATCCTTGTATTACTAGCAGTCAAAAGACTATTATCTCTATTACTACCATAATTCAAAATATTTTAACTCTTCACATTATACTTAAAATTTCTTTCATATAAGGATGCCTCTGAAATTTTATCTGAGACGTCAATCCTTTACTCTGAATGATTCTAACATACTGACTCACACACTTTTCACAAAAACAATTCATATGCTTCAAATTAACATAAGAATAACCAGGAGGTCCTAATATTGAATAGTTAATGTTTTTCGTCTTTTTGTTTAGGCACACTTACATCTTAGTTGTTTTGCAGTACAATTTATTACTTTCATCACCTATTAACCAATTAATACAAAATACATTCTCAATACTACAGGCCTATACAAGATTTTTTATTGTATAGCTATATGATCAAGAGTATATTTAAATAAATTATTTTTAAAAAAACATATAGGTATTGGTGACAGTGTGGAAGGAAAAGAGCAAACTAAATATTTGAAATAAGGGACAATACAGTACCAAATTTAAGAAAGAAAAATGATGGCTGTAAATACTATAAACGTCAAAAAGTGAGTTAAATCTGAACAAAGGTAGAGGTTCCCAAGTGATAAGAGTTGTTGAACTCGATTTTTTATTTCTTGAAAAGCTTTTCTATTCTAACTAATTGTCATACCATTTGGTTGTAAAAATATTATGATATAAATGTTAATGTAACAAGAAAAATTCAACAACCTCAAATATTCAATGTCTAGACTTGTATCACAATTTTATGGGTCTCAAATATGAATACAACAAATTTGTATACTTGCAAAATTTTAACATTTTTTTTTTTGCAACATTTCATAATAAAATTATACCATCAAATTAAGCCATTTTAGGTTGATATACTACTATTAGCCTATATTATATTATATATTATATTATATTACTATTATTATATATTAATTATTATTATTATTATTATTATTATTATTATTATTATTATTATTATTATTATTATTATATATCAATATATTGATTTTGTACTTATAATTTTTTCAAAAAAAGTATGTGGAGTCCTGTGCTATACGTTTTAAATATCAGAAATGAAATACTTGTCGAAAATTTTGATATCTAACTTCAGTCAAATTTTGGGGGAAGAGCAATATTATATTCAGTATATGCATAAGTTAGAGAGAGGCATTTGTAATCATTCTTTTCTCTATATTTATAATTTATAAATACCTATAAAATTTTTTTTAAAAATTACAAAAAAAGTTACAGCCTCTCAAAGTTTAAAATTTTCTTATAGGCTTTCTTATAAAAAAAATTGGTGGGCCTCGTGCTCATTTTAGGGCCATCCTAGTTCAGGTTATGATAAGATTTGTATTAAGTATATCATAGATTTTTTTCTGTGTATATCCTAAGCAAAACTTATGTAAACTGAATAGAGGGCCCTGAAATGAGACCTAACCTTGATGGATCAAAAATTAAAAGTCTATGGTAGTTTTAGCAATTTTGAGAGGCTGTAACTTTTTTTCCTAAAGAGACTACCGATTTTCATTTTCGCTATTCTTCATTATTATTTTTTTAAAGTATATCCTGTGATTTTCATAAAAATCTGGGGTGACACCCTTCTGGTCTACTATTACCTTTTTGTTTTTTTTATGCTTCATTATTTTTTTTATATATATCCTGTGATTTTTAATTCTTTTTTTTTATATATAAGAAAATCCTATGGGATTTTAATAACTTTGAGAGGCTGTAACTTTTTTTCTTAAAAGAGACCGGCAAAAAAATTTTTTTTTTTTTTTTTTTTTATTTTTTTTTTTTAGTATATATATCCAGTGATTTTTATAAAAATCTGGGGTGAAGCACCTCTGCACTACTATTACCCAGAATATATGTATGCTTTATCACAATAAATTTTTAAAGTTTTAATTGTATTTATTATACCAAAATAATCTTCAGCAGTTATTTAGGCTGCATTTTAATAATTTATGTACATTTCATGTCTACAGTTTCAATAAAATAGGTACAGTGTTTCAAACCAGAACTAAAAAATTACCCCTATATTTAAGGCACATTTTTTGAAAATTTCAAATGTATGGTTATAAGGACTCCTCTATATTGTTGAAATGAAACTGGTCTAATAAATTTTTGGCTGCTCTGAAGATGTAACCTCGTCTCTCTAAAACATTAAAACCATTCCTTCTAGAGAAGTATCTACAGTTTAAAGTTTTGCGTTTTGAAAATCTTTGCTGAAGTTACTTATTACTTGAGAAATCCTTGTCTCACTGTTTTAGAGATTATTTATTTTTAAGAACTTTGTTCTCTCATACATGCTTTGTTTGTGCGAACTTCAACAGCGAAACGGTCAATATTTACGTTTAGTTTTGTCAAGGGTTACTATAATGTAAATAAACACCTGTTTGATAAAAAAATTTTGACGATGTACTTCTAGAAGCTGCATCAGTAGAATGAAATTAATGAATAATTACTTTAAATTTATTATTTAATATTAATCATTGGTAAATATTAATTACTATTGTTATATATTATTGTTATTCCTTTACTATGCAGTAAGAATTTTAGATTTTTATCAATAGATTTTGTTCCATTTACCCGATTTGGATGGTGTTTCTAATTCAGCTCAAGGACCTCTTTAAGTTGAAAAAAAAAAATTATTTGCCTATAATTATCAATATATTGAATATAATATTTTACTGAAGTATTGCACGGTATAAAGCAAAATAAAGTAATATTACTAATATCACCTCTGTACATAATGAAAGTATATGTTGAAATAATAATGTAAACCATATATGCATATTGTACAGAGATAATTCATTTATTTATTAACAACTGTTTAATTATAGTAACCAAATTCCTATTGAAATTATAGCACCACATAGCAAATATGACCATGTCCGCAAGTATGTTCCAATTCGTGTGGTTGCCACAAAGCAGGTGGAATATAGTCTAAGTAGTACAAAATTAATTACGTTTCCAACAGACTGCGTCAGCGTGCAACGTAGTGTGAACGTAGGCTACTCTCTGTCGATGCATCCGTCGATTGCATAGGACATTACGGTGCAGTAATTGTACGCCGTATGGCAGCAGCAGTTCTACACCAAATACGAAGAAACATGGATTGACTCCCGTAATTTAGCGATAAAGGAAGGCCATAGTGAGGTGGGTGGCGAAAATGCTCTGTGTACACTGTACACTATCCCATGATAATTGGATGGTTAACCAGTTCCATGATACGAGATCTCACTATAGACGGCACGAGGAGGGTCACTAGTGCATGGGATGAGTGATATCAGCGGATGAAGGAGTTGCGAAACAAATGGTTCGCTAGTACTTAGCTTCGGAATAACCTAGCGACAGCAAGAAATTTGTAGATTTGAGCCATAGTAGTCAGACGATAGACCACATGAAATAGGACTAGCCAGTATGAGAGGTATCGCCTCGCCGCTGTTCACAGTGGTACACAAAGCACAACGATTACGGTTCATTTGGAATCACGCACATTTGACCGTCGACAAATGGAAGCATAAGTTATTCACAGACAAAACCAGAGTATACCCGAGATCTACAGATGGTCGTGATGGTGTGGTGTAAAAGCGGTGAATATTATAACGCATGTAGCATCGCACCAAGGGAGCCGTTTGGTAGTGGACCAAAAATGTTTTTAGGAATGTATTTTTGTTTTGACGCCCGTACTACCCTCATCCCTATACATGAGAGAGATCATTGTATTCACCATACTACCTGGAGCACATACTAAAAAACCATGTTATTCTCTTTGACCCCTTCATAGGGATCCACTTTCACTTAATGCTCACCCACACATTTCATGGACTACCGCGTGATCTATGTACAGGTGCTAGACTGATCCCAGCAAAACAATGACCTATATCTTATCGAAGGCCCTTGGAACTGCCTCAAGATGGCCACTTGACCATGAGCGAGCAGGAACGTTCCGTGATTGCAGTACGAGATAACGTACCTCAAGAATATATCCTGAACCTAATACAGAGTTTACTTCGACGTTAGCCAGAAGTGGTGTTGCCTTTTATTAGTTACTATATAGTATAATATATATTAGTATATATATATATATATATACTATAGTATATATACTATATTATATATTATTATTTATATATATATATACTATATATATATATATATATATCATAGATATATATATATATATATTATTATAATACTATATAAATATATATATAGTATATATATATATATAATATTATATAGTATAAAGTGATGTGGCAGGTACATGAAAAAGTTGGTTGGGGCGATACCGGTTACAACTCGGGTACTGTCGAAAATAGCTTGGACGATACTCGGATACCTCCGGTACTTTGTGAAAGGTTTGGGGCGATACCGGTACTCGTAACTGTAATCGCGCGTACACTGCGATACAGTCGATTACATTTTCATATATGTGGAAAAACACATACTGATAAATGGAATTTCAATAAATAGTTATAATAATACTATAAGGCAAATAGATTTATGTGTGTTTCTGTGCTAGTGCTCTTTTAGAATAATATATATATATATATATAATATATATATATATATATTATATAGTATATAAAAGGGACACGGTCTATTTATATATACTTATACTATATATAGTATATTATATATATATATATTATATTATTATAGTATATTATATATCATATATATGATATATATATATATAAATATACTATTATACTTATTTATATTATATATAGTATATATGATATATATATATATATATATATATATATATGTATGGTATCATATATATAATATATATATATATATATATATATATATATATATATATATATTATAATTATATATCTATATCTATATTATTATATATATATATATATATATATATATATAGTATATATATATATACTTATATATATATAATATATATGTCTATATATATATTATTTATATATATATATATATATATATATATATATTATATAATATAATTATACATAATATATATACTATAGTATATATATATACTATATATAATATATAAGTATATATAGTATATATTATATACTATATATATATATATATATATAATATATATATATAATATATATATAATAATATAGTATTAATATGCAACAAGGGATAATTAGATGAAATGTTTCAATTATTATTGAATAATAAATTTAGATAAAATTAAAAGGTGTCTTAATTAAGTCGGAGAGTTATTTTTGCTAATCATTATAGGTTATCGCGTATGCACATTATGCGAATTTCTCATGAACCTCCGAATTTTCAATAAAACTGTGTAGTTTCGATGCTGAAAATTGGCAATCTATGGCAAAAATGTATTTAGTTTTGCATTTGAGAGACCAGTCATCCCAGATCCAAAAGTTGTTTCCTGCAATACCTCGATGGGAAGATATTTTCCAACATATGTGTCAGCGGAGAATAGTTACTAGCAATGAGTTAGTTGTAATAAAGTTAATACGTTCAGAACGTTCAGAACCCATATAAATCCTCCATGGAAGGGCCAAGAGACATTTTGTGTATATTATTAAATATTTCATCTTGCTACTTATTGTCAGCCCACTAAATTATGAATTTCGAAGGTTATAATGACACAGCTAACCTCTGTTGGGGATGCGGTATTTTCCATGTATAGCTCGTACAACGCCCAGCGGAGTATCTTACCGGAATTTATAGATTCGTCGTGTCTTTAGTCAGCAGCTTATTTAATTGTAACATCCGATTATACACATATTGCCTTAATAACTCATTGGTAGTAACCAACGCCAGGAATGACGATATGTTGAGGGCGCCTTATTCTTAGAAACAAGAATGCCCACGATGGCTACGGGAGGTGTATAGCACGGAGATATCCAGATCGTTCTGGACCGCATTTCCACTATAATTGTACAGAATTGTGACACCAGGTTTTTTCAAGAATCCATACGGTTCGAGCCAACTCACCATCCGTCCACCGGCAATGTCAACGCTGCCACTCCGTAACCCTTGACATGGAGTTTGACTTTCTATTGTACTAACCACTGGAACACCGCAATCGAACCCTACTTACGCTAGCTGACAGGAACGGGTACGGTGTCATGGTCTACATATGTACAGACATTTTTCTTACAGAGCAACACATTGTGCACGGTCTGCATCCGGCGATCCCCCGGACTTTGGTTGTAGTTCGTAGTCCAGATGTAAATGTTTTCCATGTTTGACAATAAACTTGGAGGGCAGCTCCGTATTTTGTGGTCGGATGAGGCCAGGTTTACCAATATTGGCATGATCTTAATTCGGGTGGAGATTAATCCGGTTATTGTGGACCGAAGAAACAACCGCATATCACGCGTACAGCACGCGAATGACTCAGGTAGTTACTTCCATAAATGTGTAGTGTGAATGCTAGAAATATATATACTGATCGCGGGCCGCACATGTTAACGCCATCGACAACCTAGATACGTCGAATGAATCAAGAATTTTCTGGACACTACTTTTGTCAGACTTCGCTCGTGGACGTACCATTGGCAGACCACGTCAAAACTTGTTACTCAACAGCATGAAGGGTGCCCAGCACATACAAAAATATAGGCGCTGTGCAACATTATGGCTTAATACGGTACACACACCCCGGTAGGTGGATAGGGACATGGGGTCCTATTCCGTGGCCTCCTAGATCACCGAACCTTACTCAGCTGGAGTATTACGTGTGGCTGCTAACTGTGAAAGAATCGTGTCTACGGTGGATACAGAACACCGATAGCATCAGTTAATTACCTCCTTTAAGTCGAATTTCACTTGTTTAAACTCAAGCCTGTCCGATAGGTCGAACTCGCCGAAAATATACATTGGCCCAACATTAACCAGGGTGGAATCACGACCGGGCTGAATTTGCATATGGCAAATGAGAGCATCATACATTTGGCCACCGCGTTTAATGTATACATGCAATACGATGAGAATGGTACTACATAAATCGCGAGAAGTTACTACAGGAAAGGATTTCATACTATCCCGAAATAATACTTATGTATTGAGCTGTAAGAATAAACGGATCGTGTTAACATGAGTTTTAAACATTTCCTGATTATGATAATCAATGAAACTGTTCATCGGGGTACCTATACTATTAATAGTACCGTTAATATAAGTAACGCTGTATATGGGGGTTTTTCGTGCCATCCTAATTCACGTATGTTTTAAACGCTATTTAGCAAATAACATTTGTTGGGTAACGTATTACGGGCAGGCAGCACGTATTTTTTCCGCGTGTATTGAGAAGTAACTACCATTTGAATCGAGATGACTGTCTCTATGAACCCTAAATAATTTTTTGCCATAAAATGCAATTTAATTATCGAAACGACGGTTTTTATTGAAAATTCGAAGGTTCATCAGCAATTCGCATACAGAGACCCTCTTTATTCCCTACAAGTTTTCTAAATAATTGACATGCATTACCGGAAATATTCCGTTGTTGCACCTTAGCTGAGACGCATACAGGCACACACATCACACAGACACACACACACACACGCTATAGTTATATTATATATAGTATATTATATATATAATATATTATATTATATATATTATTATAATATATTATTATACTATATATATTATGTTATATTAATATATATATATATATATATATATATATATATAGTATATAATATAGTATAGTATATTATATTATATATTATATATATATGAGTACCTGTTGTGTTATAGGAAGAATGGGGCGTCATTTTTTTTGTAATTTTAAAAAATAAGTAAAAAAAATTAAAAAATTGCTAGGACATAAAAAAATAGCATTTATAGCAACTTTTGAATGCTAATAATGCATGAGCACGAGTGGAACGCGGGCAAATTCGCGATAATCAATAAGTGCATAATGTAACAGGGAGCTTTTCCATCCCCGTGCAACCACTAGATTCCTCAAGACAACCCCACTCTCATCACAAAGAGAAATACAAGAATGAAACTCAACAACACAATCAACCAACCCCAACGTCACAGACGTACAATATTGACGAACAATAATTTAAACTAAGCTAGAGGAAAAAATTCAGAATAAAAACCACTACTCTATCTACTATTCATACTATATACTGGTCTACATAACAAGACGACTCAAATACTCATAAAAACATCTCTACTAAATGAATAAAGCCAACACTACACATCAGACCATAATAAATCACCAACATAACTACATATATTTTGAAAACAAATAGAAAGAGCAATACATGATACAGTAAATATCAACAGTAAAAATAACCTCATAACTAGAAACCAGTAATCAGATAAGTATTAAGACAGCAAAACAATTTTCTCAAAAAGGAGCTCATTTTTCTATATTGTTACCCTATTTATCTTAAGAAAACCAGCAACTAACAACCACAAAATACAATATCTTCGTCTAATATAAGAACAAACAAGCCACAACGTTCAACACAGACGTATACAACGAATGGCTATCTACAATAAACAGTATAATATTACGATACATAAATAAGTGAAAAAAATTCAGACAGACATCGTAACTCATAATAAACGCATCACACGAAATAATCGTAGTTCTTATAAAAATATCCAATTAAAAAAAAAAGAATATTACATCCCTCCCCACCCAGACAGTGATGTAATAAAGAATATAAGAAAAATCTATATACACCTGGAGTGAAAAATAAGTACATGTTGTCCATAATATACAGTAAAATAAATTATAATATAAAATCAAAAGTTAATAACACACTAAACACCCAAACCACCGGAGACTACCACTTAAACAAAGCGCTAATACTCCTATAATTAAACTAACAGTACGAACACATATATTATCATAATATAATATTAATACAAAAATATAACGAATTTAAACACACAAAAAAAACAAAACATCCTATAAACCCACACACCTACAAAGCACTATCGGCCATCCTCAACCACGACCAAACCCACACACTCAAAAAAACAAAGAATGACTCATCGCTCACGAAGTAAATCAAGCAATCAAAGACTAAACAACAACCCACAGAATTGATCTTTTTATCGGAACTCATAACCGGTGCAGCAAAATTTGATGGCATACCGTTGTACATCGGGTCACTGTTTCCACAAGTGTGTGGTGCGATACGGTATCGGTAGCGAGAAAACGTAATCGCCCGATACATGTACTCCCGGTAACATGTACCCGCGGTACTTGACCTATCTCTGTAATAGTAATAATATATATAGTAATATATATATATATATATATATATACGTAATGCCTATAGTATATATATATATTATAATATACTAGTATATATATATATTATATTATAATATATATTATATATATATATAGTATATTACCTATATATATATATTATATTATATATTAGATAGTACTTATATATATATATATATAGTATATATATATATATTATACTATATATTATAGTTAATTATATATATTATATATATATATGCTGGGCAAAGATTTTAACTTAGTGGCCAGTACTCATATCTCAAAACTACAATAGCTAACAGCGAAAGGAATACATTGGCTGAATGATGCTGCGCACACGTTTTGTGCGGAAAATGTAAGAAAAAAAAAAAAAAAAAAAAAAAAAAAAAAAAAAAAAAAAAATTAAAAACTACAAATTATAAAATGGTAAATCGTAGCAGATTTTTTAGACCCTCGTAAAATTTGGGATTGCCTACTGTAAATTGTAAAAAAAAAGTAAAAAAGAATAATTTAAAAAATGTATTGTTATGATTAATAAGTAATTTGTTAGAGGGCCCTATTTTGAGAACCTTTTTATGGTTTCATTGGGTTGTAAATAAATAGAGCCTTTTGTATTAATTTGTGCGTTTTTTTTTTTAACTGTGTTAAAGAGAATAATTCGCCCATAGGGTGATTGAGGTAATGGCCGCACCGATTGGCAGGAGTCGGGGTCTCTCGGCCTCGGGGGGGTACGGGGTGGGACTAATTCCCCCCTCCGGGTGGGGTCTCCGGAACCCCCGCTCTTTGGTATTTTGGTGTCGCGGGGGTTCCTCTCGCCCCTCCCCTACGGCGGGTATGGAAAACGTCCCCCCTGTGTTCCGCCGTCGGCTCGAGCCCCCTACCATGCCGTGTAATACCTTTACAAATAATTATATATATTGAGTAATAATATTCCCTGCTCCTAAAAAAAAAGCACCAATAATTATTTTATTTATTTATTTAATTTTTTTTTACATTTTCCTAACTTCAAATTTTACAAGGATTCCAAAATGTATTCCTTTTCGCTTGTAGCTATTGTATTTTTGGAGATATGATTTTTTTTTTCTTTTTTTTTTTTTCTTTTTTTTTTTTCTTTTTTTTTTTTTTTTACGAGTTTCCGCGTAAAATTGGTTTGCCTAGGATTCCCAGGGGAATGTGTGATTCCCTTTTTTGGCTGGGTAGCTATTGGTAAAGGTTTTTGAGAATATGAGTACTGGCCACAACAAGTAATCGATTGCCTATATATAATATAATATATTAGATTTATATATATATATATATATTATATATATAAGTATATATATTAATATATAGTATATATTATATATATATTATATATATATATAGTATATATATAATATATATATATATAGTATATAAATATATATATAATATATATAGTCTAAATATATAATATCATACCGTCTATATAGTTATATATATATATATATATTATATATATATTATAAAAACTATTATACTACTTCCACATATACGTCTCTTTGCTATTGTTGGCTTATTTTAGGTCAGTTTATTTAGAAGGACAATAACGACCCATTTATATACGTATACTTTCACTTAGTTCTTCCATTTTATTTTATTTTAGTATCCGTATTGGGAGTGTAAGATTTAAAAAAGTCATAAGTATCAACTTATATTATTTAGTGGAATTTGTACTTTGCCAATATTGGGTACACTCTTAGAAAAAAAGGTTCTAATGGGTTCCACTTAGAACCGATGGTTTCTAGAGTAGAAGTCCAGAGGGTCTCTCTCACTAAAGTTGGTAATGAAAAAGGTTTTCTCACATATATGAGTGATGTTGCTTGGTATCCATTGACGATATGTATATAAGATTCATGAGCGTAGGCAGGGGAACAAGGGGGGGGGTGCTTTATCCCCAGTATGATGGTGATGATGCTACAATATTTTACAAGTATAAAGGAGTACACGTGTAAAGCATCTTACATAATATAAGTAAAAAAAAATTGTTGTTAAAATTTTCCCTCCAATATTTATGCGAGCGTTGATTTGCAACTTTCAGTGTGGAAATATGGCGCTATGTATTGTCTCCTCAGCGAATCGTATTCGTCAAGGGCCTATTAAAGGGAGTGAAAAAAAAAAAACATTTCTAAATATAGTGAGTGAATGAAAGACAAAAACTGTTTATATTAATCTAGAGATTAAATGATTTATTGAACGAAATTGATAAATGACGAATGTCTATTTTAAGGCATTCGATAACCGTGAGGAGAAAAATTTGACTAAATATGTTTAGATTAATAAGCCAAGTATATTGAATTATAATTGAGAATAATCTATAAAAGTATAGCCAAGTGGGTTGAAAACAATTAGCTATAAAATTGTTTAAGTTACAATTTGTAATATTAGAAATTACACAATGAGTATAATATATGTTTAAACTTATCTTATAGATATTAGAAGTAAGTCTATATTATTTTTCTTATGAACAAGTATGGAAGTTGGAATCAACCAAGGATACTAATCCAAGCAAAGATATAAAATAACCTTCAGACCGAAGTTCACAATTGATCAGAAAACTTCAAATTGAAGTAAAAATGAAGAGAAAAAAAAATTCAATCCGAAGATTAAAACTTAAAAGCACAATAAGTTAACCATTAGTTTATTTTATTATCACATTCTTTATTTATTCA
>JABUQX010037549.1:0-7500 GCA_015478945.1 Trachelipus rathkii | reverse complement strand
GAAGCTTACATGAAATGTTCGAAATGAGCTGCAAAGAAGGAAAAACGTAAAAAATATTTCCTAAAATGACTCTGAAAAAAGTTTTGAAATCGCACAATGAAACTGGAAGAAGTTATGAGGTCTCCCAATTTCGTATTTGTAGGAAAACCAGATTTGAAGATACAAATACATGGCACACGAACATTTTTAAAGTGAGACAAATGTTCGTGTGCCATGTAATTGTATCTTCAAATACATGGCACACGAACATTTGTCTCCCTTTAGTACAAATGTTCGTGTGCCATGTATTTGTATCTTCAAATATAAATACATGGTGCACCGAACATTTGTCTAAAGGAGACTCCGTAATTCCCGACATAAAATAATTATGATCATGAGCAATTATTTTTTCGTGATCACTTCGTATAGTTTGTAGTTGAATTTTTTTTTTTTTTTTTATTTTTTTTTTTTTTTTTTTTTTTGTCTCTGAGCAATAGGTAACTGTTGGTAATATGCACTGGTTGTAAACTTTTCTTTTCAGGATCATGGCGATGTTTGACTTGAAGATGGAGCTAACTCGGTCGAAACCTGCCATGCAATTTGATTCTGCGCTTCATCTCTTGGATGAACAAAAAGAAGCACAGTGGATGTAAAAGTGAATTGGAGTTCGCGGTATCTTCCAATTTGATTACGGATAAAGCTGAACTATGTCTAGTCATGTGTCAAGAATGGAAAGACAAATATATGGAACTACATATTTTATTAACTGGACTAAAAGAGAATGCAAACAAAACCGTGGCCGTCAGAGGACCAGATGGAGAGATAACCATTGCAAATTTCGGACCACGATGGCCGGAAAGAGCACAAGACTGGAATATATTTCACACAATGGACGATAACTTGACCCATAAGCTGGCAAGAAGAAGAAGAAGAAGAAGCAAGAAGAAGAAAGAAGAAGAAGAAGAAGAAGAAGAAGAAGAATGTAGAAAGAAAATAAATAACTAATATGTATAAGAAAATATTGAACTCTGATCAATATTAATCAATAAATCAGAGGTCAGAAACGTTTTTAACCTTTACTTAAATATAGCCTATATATATATATATATATATATATATATATATAATATAGTACTCATATTACTTATATATATAGCTTATATACTATATATTATATATATACTTAGATATATATATATATATTATATATATATACAGTTATATATATATATTATATATATATAATATATATAACCTATATATATTATATAATATATTATATATTATATATATATATATAGATATATAGTATAATTAATATAGTATAGTATTAGTATATGATACATAACATATATATATGACTATATATTAAGCAGAGCAACGTTATACCTTATATAACGTAGCTTATTTAAATTCGTTTTACAATGTCTTTAAAAATGAAATTCACGGGCATTAGAAATTAAAGAAAACAACCGATCATCGTATCTTGAAACTTTCTGCCACTCTTAACCTTTCGCGATTCACTTCTCTCACCAACTTTTTTTGTCCTTTATAGACGACGTACAATTGTTCAGGTTTTAGTTGTTCAACACTTTATCTACTAATAATAGTAGTATAATATTATATATTTAATATATATATTATATATATATATTATATTATATCATATATATACTATATATAATATATAATAAATATTAATATATTATTATATAGTATATATATATATATATAGTATATATATTCTACTATATAATCTTATAATACATATTAATAGCTACTCTATCATAATATATATATAGTAATAATATATATATATATATATTATATATATATATTATACACTTTTGAGTTCTCCAGCCTTCTATAGTTAAAATTATATATATATATATATATATATATATATAATTATACTATAATATATAGTATATATATATATATATATATATAATATTATATATATATATACTATATATATATGTATATATATATATATAGTATATATATATACACTATTATATTATATATATATATATATCCCGTCATTATATATACTTCCTATAGTTGCTGTGTATTATACTAGTATATATAAATGTATATATATATATATTATTATATATATATATATATATAATCACTTTTTGACGCTACCTTGAAGATAACATTTTCAGAAGCCATTATTCTCCCTGAGTATTTTCCTGATACGACCATTTATATTTATGTATGTTTGTATAAGTGCACTGGTTGCAGGAGAAGTTATTTTTAAAAGCTGTGATTAAACTTTTTGTAGAGTATAATTATTAAATTAAATGAAGTAAAATGAAATTAAAATGAATTAAGAATTTCTGATTTCTGGATTAAAATAATTTTTTTTTATTATTTTTTAGATTTACTAATTTTTGAAGTGATTTTTACGTATTACGTAGTAGAAAATATATTATTTTCCTTCTTTTGATGATTTCCATGTCTAAAGAGCATATCATTTCTCTTTGGAGGCTGGCAAACATACTTGTCCTTGGTACAGTTACGTAAACTGGAGGAGCGAATCTCCTAACTTTTTGAGCTTTCCATAACAGTCTAATAAGATACAATTTGAAGTTTGAATTATTTTGTGTCATTTTTTGTTTCTCAGAGCTGCTGTTGCTGTTTACCGACGAAATGCCTTGACCGAGAGCAACGGAGCAATATACTTCCTATTATCTTGGGATGGTCGTCATGGTTCGAAATTTATTTCATTAGCGTTTGCGAGTGATATTGCGGTGACCCTTGTTGGATATTAGGGAAGACCAGGTTAGGTTAGTTTATATTAGCTTGCGCTCGGTCAACTATTGATACACTTTTATTAAGGAAGTTTCACTTATCTGCAGCGAACTTATTATTATTTGCATAAAAAATTGAGCTTGCTATGTTATCTTGTTTATACCATGTGAAATTATAATAGCTTTTGTTATTTTCTTTTTTATTACGGCTGACAACGTTTTAACGGAATATTATTAATTCTCATAAACTGTCATAATTTTTATTTGAATGTTTATTCTGGTTTGACATGAATACTCCATATACAAGTATTTCTTACATGAAAAGGATTAAAAAACAGATTTTAACATTTATTTACATAAAAAAATTCAATACTTAAAATTTGAACCAGAAGTGAGGTAGTGGTAGTAGAGTATGTAGTTAGATAGTAGTAGTAACAGGCATATTGGTTATGATTGCACTCATGTTAGCAGATTTGGGAGTTAATTAAAAAACAAAAATTTCAGGGATAAACCGAAAATGAAATTGATTTTATAGAGTATAGAAATCATTTCGAAAGTCTATTTCTATTTGACTCTTCAGCTGTTGCTGCCAGACGCCACCCCACAAGCTATGATATAGATACTTGTACGTAGTAGCACTGCCTTGATTACAGTTACTTGAAAAAGATATTATAATTGGTATGAATTGGCAGTAAAGTAAAGAGAACGTCATGCCCTTGAAAATTTATCTTAAATACGTATGTAGTCTCTCTCTCTCTCTCTCTCTCTCTCTCTCTCTCTCTCTTCTCTTCTCTCTCTCTCTCTCACACAACACACACACACCACACACACAGCACACACACACACACACATGTGGTGTGTAGTCCGCCTATAACACTTAAGTTTCAAGGATCTACGAATTTATTTTTTTTAATTACTATCATAGAATCGTTATTAACACATAAAATAAGACATACTATCTCACTGTCAATTCTAATCTAGTCCATAGCTTACCATGCTCACATTATTTCCATTTTAAATATTCAGTGTAATATTAATGAGTACTTGGTACGAGAAATCAAATGAATATAACACTTAAATCCTGTTATTATATATGCTTTAATAACACGTTTGTTTTTGGTTGACAAATGGATAGAAAGACGTTAAAAGAGAAAGGATTAAAACATATATAATATATAAGTATAGTCATATTTATATATATATTATTATATATATATTTATATATTATTATATATATATTATAATATATTTAAATATATATATATATATAATATATATATACCGTATATATATATAGTATATATATATATATAATATATAATATAATATATATATAATAATATATATATTATATATATATAATATAATATATATAATATATTATATACTATATATATATTATAGTATATATATATATATATAATATATGAATATATATAATATTCGGATATTGAAATTCAGAAAGTTAGAGTATACAAATATTAAATGAGAATATCCAATTGCAAATCCGGTTTCATGCGAATGCTTTGCATAATAACATATGCGTGTGTTTTACTAATAAGTATTTAACTCTTACGGATGTGTAAGGCTGCGTGAGTCATTTTATGTGTGGAAATATAAATTATTCTCAATATTTAAATTAGCAGCCATTATTTGCAGGTGCTAAATTTTTGTTATTGTTGTTTATGTTGTTTATGTTGTTGTTGTTGTTGTTGTGTTGTTGCTGCTAGACACCTGTCGTCGTTAAGTGTGTCTTGCGTGCTGTAAATAGAAAGGATATTCTGAAATAAGAGAAAGCAATCTATTATTAATAATTATTATTATTATTATTATTATTATTATTATTATTATTATTATTATTATTATTATTATTATTATTATTATTATTATTATTATTATATTATTATTATTATCTACTATGTAATGGAAAACCCAGGTAGTACCTCAAACAGCACCCCAGAATCTTATGATTTGTATATTATAATTATATATAATATTCATATATATTATAATATATATATATGCATAGTATCTTTATATATTATATAATATATATATATATATATATATATTATATATAATATTATATATATACTATATATATATTATATATATATTATATATATATATATATATATTACATATATATATATCACGAATTAATCTTTTCGCAATGGTGGGACTATACTGCAGTATTACAAATTAATATAATACTGATACTTTTGATATTGTGATAATGTTAATAATAAAGTGAATAGTGTGAATAATGAATTAATTAAGATATATATTAATATAATAGTGATACTTGTGATAATGTGATAATTTGTCTTTATGGGCTATTGGGCTCCAGCCCCTCCAAATTAATACTGCCAGGCGTAAAATGTTGATGGAAGTATGGAAATTTATTTGTCAAGAGTTAAAGGGGATCTGAAGTTTTTTTTTTAACCAATTTAGTACATAAAAAATAGTAATCAATAAAGAAAATAACAAAGGAATCCTTTTCAACTGCAAATTGTGCGTACGATATTTATTTCAATAATTCAATTAAATAAAATTTGGGCTCTACTTTTGCGGCCCAAATTCTGTGTTGTTCTATAAGTTCTGTAAAATAAGACAAATTATAGCACATACGAAATAAAGATATTCAAAATTCCATGAGTATTTTTATAATACTTGCAGTTCTGGCTTCTATATTTCATAGCCAAACTTGGAAGTTTTTGTCTCATATTAAAATAGGTTCAATTTTAGAGAGTAGTTGGCTAGATTTGTCTAGTGTGAATCGTTCCTTCTTTTACTGTGTATATAGAGGGCTCAGAGACACTAAAGTGAAGTTTATTTAGCAGTTTTACGGGGGAGAGCTGTGTTTATTTCTTTTGTGCGAGAAAAACATAGTGAAAATATATGCAAAAAAAATTACCCGTTTTGATAATATTATATATATTATATATATATATATATTATATATATAATTATATATTATATATAATTATATATTATATAGATATTATATAATATATATATATATATATATATATATATATATATATATATATAGAGAGAGAGGAGAAGAGAGAGAGAAGAGAGAGAGGAGGGACCAAATCTAGATCAAAGCAGGCAATGAACGTTTTTTGCGTATTGTTCTAAACGTTTACACCTCTACCAATACAATTTATTTTAGCTTTTGCTTTAGCCGAATGTGTTCGAATGCATGCACGATATTAAAAAAAAAAAAAAAAAGTCTTAAATTTGATGCACATATTTACACATAAATATTAAAAATTATTTTAATAGTCCGTTTGAGGATAATCCTATCAGATATTGATATTTTAGAAAAGATAATTGATTTTATAATATTTCCATCTAAGAGAGTTATCAAGTCTTTTTAATTGCAGAATGTGTTCGATGCATGCAATCGATATTAAAAAAAAAGAAAGAAAGTTTGTATTGTATGAATACACTTACACATAAATATAAAAAATTATTTAAATTAGAGTGTCTTATATATATATATATTATAATATATATATATATATTATATATAATATTATTATTAATATATATATATAATATGATTATATATATAATATATAGATCTATATATATATTTATAATTATATTATATAATATATATTTATAAACCTACAGCCCTCCTGCAAGTTTACAGAGCCGCCAGCTTTTGTTGATAATGTTCAATAATAAGTGAATAGTGGTGAATAATTTAAAATATGGTGAAATATATAGTCGATAGCAAAACAATATTATCATTAAAAAGTGTCATAGCTAATAACTAATATATATATTTGAGTTAGTAATAGAGTGATTTTTGGCTTAAACATTAGTGGTTATTTTGGTGTTAATATAGTGTTGTATATATTATTAATTAATATAATAATGATAATTTATAATAGCAAGTATGTTATAATATGTATAAGTAATATATAATATATATAATATATATATATATATATATATAAGGGGGTGTTTTTTAAATATATATTTATATATTATATATATATATATACTATATATAATATATATATATATGATGTATCATATATGTATACATATACATATATATATATTATATATAATATAATATATATATATATATAATAATATATAATATATATATGATATATTAATTATATATTATATATGTTGTGTATATGTATATGTATATTATTATATATAATATATTAAGTATAGTATATAGTGAGTGGGTGATATTAGTGATAGTATATAGTATATAGTATATATATATGATATAGATTATATATAATTAATATATATATAGTTATTAGTATATTATGTGGGTATATGTCTGTAGTAGAGTATGGGGTATATATATATGGTATGGTATGATGTAAGTATAGTAGTTAGTATATATTATATATATATCATATATATTATATATATATATATATAAATATATTATATATACTAATTATAGTATTATAGAGGTATATATAGTATATATTAGTGATGCAGGTGGTGGTCTAACCATTGTCAACATCCCATCCGCGGGTTCATCGGCATATCTATTTAAGATCCGCGATCCGGATCCGCGAGAATTTGCCTCTGCGGATGTGTGTCGGGGAGGCGGATGTTTAGCTGTCTGAGATTTTATAAAAGATAAAAATTATAATATAAGTAATACTTAGAAGATGGATCTGAAAAAGAAAATTAATAATGAAATAATATAGCAAGGCAATTCAAAAACGCTTGATATTCCATATCTTGATGTTATCAAAGACATTCCAAC
>JABUQX010037548.1:0-31173 GCA_015478945.1 Trachelipus rathkii | reverse complement strand
AACAAAACTACAACAAGAACTAATCATTATAAAAAAAACACATTTCAAAATCTCCATTACCCGGAAAACTTCTTACCCAAAGCAAATGAACATGGCGAAAAAAACATCGTGTTATAGACAGGACTCCCAACAATAACGTTGATTCATTACGAAAATTTATATTAATATACCGACAAAAAAATTTTATAATTACAAAAAACTTCTCCCTCCCAAACGTTGCAACCAGTGAAAACATCACCAACTTGAAAACACTCTTAAAAAGGTAAGGTCATACAAGTACAACTGTGTCTCAGATGGATAAGGGGATTTATAAAATAAAATGTAAAACATGCCCCAAAATCTATATAGGAGAGTCGATAGACGTGAAAGAGGAGGATTTCTCAGCACGACTACGATCTACAAAAGGACGAAATTAACTCAGCCCTGGTCAAACACAGGAGAACTTGCAAACATCTCATTGACACAAAAAACCATCAGATTATCAAAAAATGTGAAAACACATTCCAAAGGAAATTATGTGAAAGCATGCTAATCTTTAACACAAAACATCAAAACATGAACATCATTGAAGGTGAAATAAAAATTGACTCCGTTCTCAACAACATATTACTCACGGAAAAAAAGTGGAAATCATTCTGAAAGAGTTTTAGAGGAAGACAACAACCAGGACCAAACACAGACGGGAAGATAAACGCTCAGATCGCTCTCTGCGCACGCGAGGATAGATGAATTAAGGTCCTGTATGACTGAAAGCCTCTCTACTTAATTAGGATTCTCATTATGTTAATTTTAAACAGTTTTTAATAAAAATTTTTATACCAAAGTAATTTACATTTATTAGGGGTTTTTACTATTGTATATATATATATATATATATAAATATATATATTATTATAATATAATATATATATATATAGTATATATATATATATATATATATATATATAATATATATATAAATATATATATAGTATAATTAATATAGTATATATATAATATATATATATATATAATATATATATATATATATATATATATATATATATATATATATATATATATATATATATTATATATATATATATATATATTATAATATAATAGATATATTATATATATATATATAATATATATATATTATATGAGTATATATATATACTTATAGCAAAGATATCTAAATTTGCTACAATGCACTTTTTTAAGACCCCAACAATTATATATCGTTTAAAAAGATTCGTCTGACCTCAAAGTCTTGATAATTGACCTTAAGTATTTTCTCAAAGTACAAAAAAAAATGTGGAAAAAAATCGTAATTCTTAGTTTCAACATCTCTTAGTGTCTAATTGTAAAGGGAAGAAATTATTTCTATTGAATTTAGCAATTTTATAAGCAAAAAGCTGAAAATGAACTTTGAATTCAACAAATTTTCGTATGAAATTGTATTATTACGAAATTTTGAAGGCATTTCATCTCCATTTCACACCGAATGGAAATAAAAAAAAAATAATAATAATAATATAATAATAAAATAATAATAATAATTAATAATAATATATAATAATAATAATAATAATAATAATAATAATAATAATAATAATAATAAAATAATAATAGTTAATAATAATAATAATAATAATAATAATAATAATAATAATAATAATAATAATAATAATAATAATAATAATAATAATAATAATAATAATAATAATTAATATTATTATTATTATTATTATTATTATTATTATTATTATTATTATTATTATTATTATTATTATTATTATTATTATTATTATTATTATTATTATTATTATTATTATTATTTTATTATTGTTAATAAATTTTTATTTTAAATTTAATTATTTTAATTATTATTATTATTATTTTATTATTATTATTATGTATTATTATTTATTATTATTATATTATTGATTATTATTATTATTATTATTATTATTATATTATTAGAATGATAAGTAAAACTGAAAAAAAGAAAATAAATAGCTGATACAGAAAGCTCATTTTGTTACTCGGAAAATGATTCTACAACTTGTTATTGAAAAAAGAAAAAAAACATAAAAAAAAGAATAATATGAAAATCTTGCTAAAGAAATTAGAATGAAAGAAAGAAAAAGCAAGCAAGAGAGAAAGAAAGAAAGAAAGAAAGTAAGAAGGAAAGAAAGAAAGAAAGAAAGAAAGAAAGAAAGAAAGAAAGAAAGAAAGTAAAGAAAGAAAGTAAAGAAAGAAAGTAAAGAAGAAAGAAAGAAAGAAAGAAAGAGAAAGAAGAAAGAAAGAAAGTAAGTAAGTAAGTAAGTAAAAGAGAGAGAGAGAGACGAGAGAGAAGATGAGAGAGAGAAAGAGAGAGAGAGGAGAGAGAGAGAGAGAGAGAGAGAGAAATTTTAAAACTCTTGAACAGAAACCGGAGTCGGAGTCTGATATTTTAAAATAATGGAGCTTCATCCTGAGTCGGAGCCGTCAGAAAAATTTACGTGCTCCTCTGCCTTGAAAAATCTTTTAAAGTCCTCGATATCCAACACCTCTTTCTAGAGGAGACTTATAGGAAGACTCAATATATTATAATATATTATCTATATATAGATAAGATATATATAGATTGGTATTATATTATAAGGTTATCTATAGATATATATTATATATATATATATTATATATATTTATATATATATATATATGTATACGAGATATATTATAATATATATATTCTATTTTTGTTGATGATTAGTTAATGACATGTATCACAGTTTACATAAATAAAAAAAATTCATAGAAACCTTGTTATTTACATATACATTCACATTATATATATATATTATATATATATAATAATATAATATATATATAATATATATATATATATATATATATAATATATACTATATATATATATATATATATTATATACGTATATATATATATATATAGATATTTTATATAGATATATATAATATATATATATAATATATATATATATATATACTATATATATTATTCATATATATATATATATATATATAGTATTAATATAAATTTTATAATGAATTTACTTTTAATTCTTTTATCTTTATTTGATATTTATTCTTATTTAACATGTAACTTTTTAATTTTTATTGTTATTAAAATTTATGTAAATCTTTTTTGAAAATTTTAATTTAAATATATATCGTTTATATATAGCATAATAGATATAGTATATATATATATATATATATAATAAGATATATATATAAGTATATATATATATATAGATATATATATATATAACTCTGTCACTCTTATGCCGATGACTCACTCTCCAATTCTTCCACTCATTTTAATTGTGCTCCCTCGTTTGTATCTAGAAGTTGCCTTCTCGGTCTCAGCTTCCTTATCAATTCTTGCGGATTTGTTCGAATTTCCTCAGTGGTAACCGTAATCTTGAAGTTCAACTCTTTGAAAACTCAACTTCTCATATCTCCCTCTCTTAAAAGACCTCCCAACTTTTCTATCCTTTTCGGCTCTAATGTCTTACCGTAAACAACATAAACATTCTTAGGGTGGACCTGAACATAAAAGTGAATTATCTTGGAGACCCTCTTTCTCTTCGGTTGCTAAAATGGCCTCAAAAAATGCTGGGAATTCTGTTCAGGCGCCAGTGAATTTTTTTCTTCTGCTCAGATACTCCAGTTATATAAAGGTCTTGTTCGCCCCTGTATGGAATACTGTTTCCCACATTTGGGGTGATCCGGTTCCACCCTGCTTTTGGATAGAGTTGAAGCTAAGGCTCAAGAGGTGCTTATAACTGTCCCATTTACTTCTCGGCTCCCTTGAACCTCTTTTCTCTGCGTCGTCACGTACGGTGCCCTATCTCTTTCTAGTAGATTACAACGGCAGGTGCTCGCGAGAATTGACCGCTCGCATTCCTCCACCACTGCGTCGCCCTCGTAACACAAAGAGGTGCGCTTGTTCTCTTCACATAAATATGTTGTGAATATTGGAGACTCAAGGATCACTCGTTATAGGTACCTCCTTCTTTCCAGCCACATCTGTATTTTGTGGAACTCCTTGCCTTCTTTATTTTCCCGCAATGTTTAATCTTCCTCTATTTAGGTCCAAGCGTCTGCGCCCCACCTGAGGAATTTGCGTAGGCAAGGGTCAGGGGGGGTTTACTTTTCATTTATTTTAATGTTTATTTTTTCTTATGTAATTTTTATTTATTCCATTTATTTATTTATTTACTTTTTGCCCCTCCTTTTGAAAAGGGCATTTGCCCGTGAGCGGTGTTTGAATCATGCTAAAAAAAAAAAAAAAAAAAAAAAATTATATATATATATATATATTATATATATATATATATATATATATATATATATTATATATAATATATATATAGATATATATATAGTATATATAGATATATATATATATATATTATAGTATATATATAATATATATATATATATATAATATATTATATATATATTATATATATATATATATATAAATTATATATATAATATATATATATATATATATATATATAATATATATATATATATATATATATACTATTATTATATATATATATATATATATATATATATATATATAATATTATATATAATATAGGGTTGAAAAAAAACCATGTTTTTTTTTAAAAAACCAAAAACCATTGTTTTTTTAAATAAACCCAATAAAAAACAATGGTTTTTTGTTTTATGAGTTTTGTATGCTATTTGGTATGGTTTTTTAATGTGGTTTTTTATTGGGTTTTAATAGATTTTTAAAGGCAAAAAATCACTATGGAAACTGTTATACACATGATGCTAACACATATTTTAAAATCCCTAATAAATTTCTTTAGATTCTTAAATCTCAAATTTTCTTGATATAAACTGTAAACTGCGCTATAAAATTATTATTTTTTTTGAGTTTACATAAACTCAATAAATAAAAAATGTTAAGAACATTAAATTATAATAAATAAAATTGATTAAGAAAAAAGGTTCTAACTTTGTTAATTTATCAAAAAAAAAAAAAAAAAAAAAAAAAACGCATTAAGAAAAGTTTATTCAAATTAACCTTTAATGATATACTAATGAAATTCTTATTTACCTTATATTTGAAATACTAGGAATATATATATAGTATATATCATATATATATATATATATATATATATATATATATATAATATATATATATATATATATATATATATATATATATATTACTATATATATATAATATAATATATATATGTATATAGGTATATTATATATATAATATATAGAGAGAGAGAGAGAGAGAGGAAGAGAGAGAGAGAGGAGAGGGAGAGAGAGAAAGAGAAGGAGGAGAGAGACGATCGACGATAGACGGACCATAGAAATAACGAAGATAGAGCACGAGAAAAAAGACCTGGACAAAAGAGAGACAAACCAGAGAAATGAAAACAGAAAGCAGATAGAGAGAGGATGAGGGACGCGATGGACGAGAGAGCAGGAGGAGAGCTATGAGAAAACCAAAGACCTGAGAGAGACCAAAGGACCCGAACCCATACCTCTCACACCCCAAATCATTAAAAAGATCGCAATCGACAATCAGAACCAATGAAATTTTAAATCATTAAGAATTTTAAATAACAAAAATTCAACACATAGTAACAAAAAAACAACTAACCGTTAATTCACCTATCAGGCCACCAACATGCCTTAGAACCCGCACTAAATCAAAGCATAATCGCCCAAACCTATTCGTAACCGTTGCTGCATGCACAGACCAAAAAAAGTAACCCACAAAAAAAAGTTTGATGTTTGTAATTTCGGAAAAATAACCCCAGCCTGACGCAATTCGACACAAAACGCAAGAAGAATATAGCAGTTTGACGATTCAAGTAAAAATGACAAATGATTTGCTTGACAGATATGCTTATCTCATTTATATATGAGCGCCTTGCTCATCTAGAGTTTTCTTTGAGACGATCCGCCCCGTTGTGTATCCCAAAGAAGCAATGAAGGAGTCACTGCTGACAACAGAGACGTCATCAAATAGCGAAGCGTTGGATGCGTGAAGCTCTTAAATAGGACAGATATAACAAAAAAAGACACAACCCCGCCACCACCAAACAAAAATAAGATAGAAGGATAAAGATAAAGAGAAAGGACAGAAGGCGAAAGCCGGTATATGGAGATGGATAATAGAAGTTTCGCCAGATCTAGATCCCAAGAGGGAAAACCTCATAATTTTATCTCCAAATACATTCACAGATCATCGCTGTGCTCTCCCAAAAGTTTAAAGGAAATGGACGCAAGTACACTGAACTGTAAAGTTCTAGCTGTCAGTACTGACATAACTTGAGAACGTGTTAAGAGACAAGACTCAGAATCTGCAAGATGAAGGAGATAAACAAAAGCTGATTACGTGTTGACTCTCCTGAATTCAGATCACACTCCATTTTTAACTATTCTATAATTTTAGAAAAAGTCTCTGTACAGTTGAAACAAAACTGAACAGAGTGGTCATACCCTATAGACAATAGTTCTAGCTCAAACATGGTATTACATACAATATATTCCAAATAAATAATTAACGCAGTTCAATTAAACTGAGAATATAAACCAGTACAATAAGCACTTAAAACTAGCTTGGTGATCGCGCAAATATGGCGCACAACCGACTCCACAAATGAAGATTCTTAGTCTATTAAACTCATTTGAAATTAAGTATAGCATCTAATGGTAGAAAAAATGAAATACTCGAAGAGTCGAAACAAGAATCAATGTGTACATTGTATAAACATAGCTCTCAACTTATACAAAAACTTATAAGCGCTCATAGAAAGCCCACATAATATATCATTATACAGATAATAGAGTAACTAAATTGATATGAGAAAAATAATACTATAGTATACACCCCGTAAATAGGCCATAAAATAAGTAGTAGGTCCTATAAGGTAGCAATATATATTGATTAGGCTTATAGTACTACCTATATATAAACTAGTATATATATAATATATATATAATATATAGTATATATAATATTTAATCATTAACATTTTATGTTTATTAAACAATACAAAACAAAAGAAAAATTTATTTTATTGCCTACTTCAGGCTTACTCTTCGATTACAAAAAGTGAAGACCGAAAAACACATATCAACACATGACCTTAAAGCAAAAAAAGGAAAAAACCATGTAAATAAAATACATTTTTTAAATAAATCGTACTTCCCAAATGGCATATTCGAGTTATCGTTCTATATGATACGTAGTATATAAACACATCTGCGATAATATCTTTGAAATATAAGTGCCTGCTCTCTCAAACCGCATGGAGTGTAATGAAAACCAAATGGTGGTAATAAGAGCCAAGTATGTTGGTAAAACACAATACCTATACTCCTATTATTATAACGCTGAATGTAATGCAGGGACAAAATGAGTAGATAATAAAAAATAGTAGTATAAACTAACTAATTAAGCATGGACATAGGATATAGATAACATACTGTAAAATAGAGTGAGAAAACAGATAAGTAAAAAGAGAATGGTTAGTAAAGTAGTTATAGTAAAAAACTGAAATAACATAAAGTATATATTATTATAAGTATAGTAACTATAATTCAGCTTACCATAGCTTATTAAGTAATTATATATTTAGTTACTCCAGACGATCTCAAATTAATATAAAACTCACTTGTATAATACATTAACAATAATAACCGACGTATATAGGTATATATAAGTAGATGATACTGATTCTAATATGCTAGTAGCTCAAATAGTACTACTAATAACACTAGATACTAACAGCCCCATACTATATATACTATATATATATATATTAATTATTATATATATTATATAATATATAATATATATAATATATATATTATACATAATAATATATATTATAAATATAATTATTATAAATTAAATATTATTCATATATATTAAAATATATAATATACATGTAAATATTAATATATATATAAAAGTAATTATAATTTATAATTATAAATGTATATAATATATATATATATTAATTTATATAACATATTTTTTACTTAAGTTTTTGTGATAATACTTTAATTGCTTGAAAGCTTTGATTAAGTTTTAAAAGATCCGTTCAAATTACTAAATATTTTGTATGAACTTTTCTTTCTTTTTAGTATTAAAACTTTTATAAAAGTTGGTGCTTATTTTTAGTCATAATTCCTCTATTACTTTAGCTTCAAATCTTCAAGTAGATCAGGCCATTTTGTTGATATTTTTTTAAAAAGAAAAATAAATAAATAAATATATGTACAATTATGGTTATAAACCATTTCTTTCATTTCTATATCTGTTGACTAAATTGGTTGTGAAAAAGGTTCCGTTAGTATTATCAAGTTATATGAAAAAAGTTAACTTTTGGGAAGCATTGCATTTATTATTTTATTAAAATTTATGGCGCTATAAATTCCTCATTCGAATAGAATCAACCTAATTTATTATACCAACTTTATCATGCTGAATTCATAGTTTTTTTTTTTTTTTATATTTAAAATATGTTTCAGTTGAAATCTGAAATAAATACAAAAATAATTTTCGTTTTTATTTTAGAACTAATGCTTATTTAGGATATATTTGCTCATAAATAAATTTTTTTTACTTTATCATTGCCATATGTAACATCGAACTAAGGTATGAATTTTTTTTTTTTACTTTTTCAAGTGACTATTTTAACTACACATAAATATCCCAGATATTGAAAGAATATCTGAAAAAAAGACTTATTGACTGCAATTCACAAACGTCAAAAATTTTAAGTGGAGCTAAGGTTATGGACTCTGAAGTGAAAGGGCATGTATTGTTGTTGGAGTTATTTTTAAATCTTTAACTAATTTTCTTGGTGAGAAATTACACAGTTTTTTTTTAAACAGTGTAGTGTCTTCTTCTCTCTCTCTCTCGTCGTCTCTCTCTTCTCTCTCTACTCTCTCTCTCTCTCTCTTCTCTCTCTCTCTTCCTCTCTTCTCTTCTCTCTCTACTCTCTCTCCTCTCTCTCTCTCTCTCTCTCTCTCTCTCTCTCTCTCTCTCTCCTCTCTCTTCTCTCTCTCTCTCTCTATCTCTCTTCTCTCGCTCTCTCTTCTCTCTCTCCTCTCTCTCTCTTCCTCTCTTTTCTATCTCTCTCTCTCTCTCTTTCTCTCTCTCTCTCTCTCTATCCTATTATCTATCTAGTCTATTATATATATTATTATCTATTATATCTATATATATTATATATTATTATATATGATAATACCTATTAATATATATTTTATAGTATAATATATATATATATATAATATATATATAATTATATATATATCTATTATATATATATATAATATTAATATATATATATATTTATTTATATATATATATTATATATAATATATATAGTATATATATTATATATATATATATATATTCTTTTTTATTAAATACGCCCACAATCATTAGAAGATTTGCAGCTCTGTGACCTGAAATGAATAATTATAATATATAATAATTTTTGTTGAAATCTCTAAGTATTAAATTTGCTCTTGCATTTTATTTTCATTTTGTTACATTATTATTTATTATTATTATTATTATTATTATCTATTATTATATTATTAATTATATTATTAGTATTATTGATTTATTTGTATTATTTTATTATATTTATTATTATTTATTATTGTGTAATAAATGTAAACAGTTACTATGTTATAGAAGTTACAACCTTTAATGTACTAGGCATGGATATTAAAGAGAAAAAGCATTTTTTGTTTTATTACATTTTACTTGATGCTGAGTGGTATATTTATTTTATTCAAACCGTAGTTGAAAATTTGTTTAGTTTCCTCATGTATTTTCAAAGATGTTCCGTTATCTAATTCAGAGAGCTTTTCTTTATATCCCACTGTTAATGCAAAAAATATTACCTTATTAAGTAATGTAATCAAGTTCAGATTGTTTCATTGTTGGGAAAGATCTTTGTTGATATCTTCATATTCCTTTTATTATGTACATATTATTAACATTTTCTTATTTTCTTATATTCTTCTGTTTTCTCTTTTCTGTATTTTTTAATTAAAATTTCTAATTGTTTTTACTTCTTAATAATCCTATATGTTTTAGTTTAATATTATTACATGGAAAATTACATACAGGTGGTTTCAATTTTTTCTTGAAAAAAAATATTAACAATTTCCAAATACGATATTTTCCCACCTCTTTGCATCTTCAAATTTGTTTTTAACGTCATACATTTGAAGAAGTTCTCATTCATAGATTTAACGGCAATTGGTGTTTGTAACTACTGTTAAGATACTGCTTCTAATGTTTTTTTATTGTAATTCTTGGCACTAATTGATCATTATGTTCACCCATTCTATTTTGTTTATTTCTTGATTATTTTATTCTCTTTCGCTGATATTATAATTCTCATACTTTTAATTTTTTGATTGTCTTTCTGACCTTGTGTACTACAGTGTCTTACAATCCTACGCACTCTGCTGTAGAGGTTCTGATTTTTGTTCGTAATTTCTTCCCACATGTTTTGTATATATAATGATTGTTCTATACTTCAAGTTTAAGCTATTGTTCTGTTGTATGACTGAATGATTTACTTTCTTTGATTTATTCGATTTTCACATTATAGGTATCATTTTTCTTTTTTATCCCAACAAAATTGTGCTGTCAATTGGGTTTCGTCGAATTGTATATAGCAAATGTATGGAATTCACATTGTCTATTAAATTCTCAAATTTATAATTTATTTGTATGGTATTTAATTATTTCTGTATTTTGTTTTAAATCTATGAAGTTCTTTATAATCCTTGATACTCCGTTTCTTTTTTTATAACTATATAGGATTAGATCTGGTCTTGTATTTCTTGCCATCCAATTTTACTCCATATTTTCGTAGCAGATTTACTTCTTTTATCTGAATTCTTTTATTAGCTTTTGTTTTTTATTTCTAATTTAATTTATTCCTTTTCTCAGTATTTATTTTGATCCATTACTAATAATATTTTCATCTTGACATTGAATCCTAAATATTTAAATTGATCCTTGTTCCAGTTGTCAATCTTTTTGTTCTTCATTTATTTTAGTTTAGGTGTTTTAAATTTTTTACTTTTGGACCCATATATATCATCTTGTAGGGATACAGATATCCTGTCAAAAATAGTTAAAATACTATTTAATAATGTTGGTTCCATTTTACTTTGTTTTAGACCTTTTTGATTAATTGCCTTTTCCAATGATAATTAACACTTCAGCAGATCCTTAATCTATATACGTTTTATTCAGTCTCCAAGTTTACCATCATTTAAATTCTGGTGGTGGATTAGATATACTTTTCTTTGTTATTGTATTCCTTGTAAATAAGTGCTAAAATTTCATTAGCATTTATTTACCATTTTTTTCTTGAGCTTTTGTAATATCATTTTCTTGTTCAGATGAAACATTGGATGCATCTGTTTTTTTCCACTGTTTCTTCATATCCTTTTGCTACTTAACTAGCTTTAAAATTTTTTTTCTCGTTATTTTGCAATAACTTTTCATAATTACCATCTTACATTAATTGCTTTTTCACCTTTATATATTATTCTCAAATTTATCGAACTTTAATTTGGTCTCAGCTATCAATTTTGGCTTGTTTAATTCTTTTTTAGATTATATTAATATTTTGAGTTATTATGCTTTTATATTTCAACCTTATTTTATGTAATTTTTTCATCTATGATCTCCTCACTTGTATCCAATGAATTTCTCTTCATTTTTTCATTTTCAATATCATTCCATTCTCATTTTTTTCAATTCTTCCAATTCCTTTCCATTGTTTATGTTTTAAATTAGTATGTTTAACATCAATATTCGGTGACGAAATAATTTGCCAGCTATATAATGAATAGCATTTTAAATATCATTATTTTTTTAAATTTCATTTATAGGACTTACAATTTTCAAAAAAATTTTTTTTGGGTCAACATATGATCGTAGCTTTTGTCTTCCTCCTCCTCTCCTCCTCCTCCTCCTCCTCCCTCCCTCCTGTTTCGTCCTCTTCTTCTTTGACTTTGCACGATTCTGAATAATTTTACATTTTATTTAATCTAGCCACAACGATTATTTTAGTTATATTATTTTTTCATTTCCTTGTACATCTTCATCTTCATCTTCACTTTTGTTGTTATTTTCATTTATTCATTCTGGAATTCTTGTGAGTGTACTTTATGATAACTTCTTAAGAACCCTCATGTTTACTATAATTGTTTTCATTACACACATACTTTGCTGGTCCTCTCTCTTCTTTATCAATGTTTTTTTGGTAATATACTTCTTCAACTATATTTATATTTTTTGAAATATGTTCTTTATTTGATTTTAATGCATGTTTTATTTTCTCAGAACTTTCATTTTCTATATATTTTTCATAAGCATGGTCTATTGTTTCTAATAATTCTTTTAATCATGTCATCAGTATCTCTCTTTTCACTTTATTAAGTTATCACATTCCATTATGTTTGGTATTTCTACATTTCTTCAAAAACAAGTTGATTCGGTGCATATCTTAAGTAATTTGTTAGTTCATTTTTAGCAAAACTCGCTTGAAAACTTTTTTTTTGACATGTCTCCTGTTTTAATTGATTCTTTAAGTAATCTACTACTTTTCAATTAAACTCCAGTTGGGCTTTCTGCGCAAGTACTATTATCTGATATGTAATTTGTGTAAAAGTTTTAAAAAATTTGGGGGTTTCCCTATCTTCATTTGAAATTCTTTTCGGTGCATAGAACTTTTAATTCCATTAGATTCCAAAATATATAATCATTTTTCATATTTATTTCTGTATAATTTCTTTATAATTTTATTTTTAACCATACTGCCTGAGTATATCTTGTTGATTAAGGTAGACACTAAAAATTTAGTTTCTAAAACTTGGACATGATTCAGTTGAATTATTTATATATTAAAATTTAAAGCTTGGAGCTGTTTCATTATAAAACTTGGAGTTGTTTTTTTTATATAGCTTGGAGTTGCAGATTTTTTCATAATTTTTTTCAAAGATATATAATAATTTGAAATTTAATTCCCTATAATTTGTTTATTCTTTTCTCTTATTCCGCTTTCTTAAACTTGTTTTTCATTAGCATCAATTAAAGCCGAAAGATCATTGCTATTCACACTGTGCCAAATTGTTTATGTAGTTTTTTCAATTCATCTTTTTCTTCTACTAATTTTATCTAATTTTTTTTAAATTGATTAATAAACTTTTTCTTTTTGTTTTTCGATTCATCTTACGCAGTTTTACATTTATTCAAGTGTTTCACTTTTAGTTACGTCAAATCACAACTTTCCAACAGTTCAAATCTTTATATTTAATCTTTCAATTTCATCTTTTCAAGTAGCTGTTTTACAAGTAGATAAAGAGTAGTCACCTCGATTAAATGATTTTTTAGATCAAACTCTTCCTTTGATTGATATAAGGCAATAGTATTTTTTTAATATTTTAAAATCTGTTTTTCCAAATACAAACCAACCAGTTTTAAACTTTGTGAATATGAACAATAATTCATTAATCTTTCTTTCGTTAGGATTTCCCATGTCGTTGTTTTCCTAACACGGTACTATAGGCCGCATCTTGTGTGCTGTTGGAGTCCTGCACATCCATCAAAAAAAAGAAAATCATAGGTTATAATGGGTAGTCAAGCTGCACAACCTAGAATCTCCTGATTACTGTTCTATACTTCTTGTATCTGTAATAGCAACATCTTATTGATATTGTCCTTAGTTTTAGTTTTTACTTATTTTTGTTGAAAAATGTATCCTATTTATTTATTCTTTCTATAATTAATATATTATGCGTTTTATTCTTTTATCTTATAATAATGGATTGTCATTTTAGTGATAGTGAATGGAATAGTTCATTATGTATAAAAAAATATAAGAATTTATTATTTTTTTTCTATTGTTATATTATTCAATGATACAAATGTCGAAATACTACTTTTTAGACATTTCACACATATATAAATTATTTATATTCATAGCAATCTATCGGTATCAAGAGCACCGTACAAATACTAAACATTTATTAAAGTTAAAATTTCCTTCTCTCGAAATAGCATTCAATCAAGATGTTATAATGATAATTGTATTAACATATATGACAAAATTATTTATTATAATATCAATTTTTCCTTTTTTAGTTTTCTTTTTAATACTACTATTCAAATAATCATAAATCAATTCAATATTCAAATTGAATTTTTTGAGTTTTTGAAAATATTATTGTATTTAATTGCCGTCACTCTTATTATAAACAATATAATTTTCTTTCCAATGTCCTTATATTAAGAATTAACTAAATCATATTATCTAAAAAAGTAACATAAACACTTAATTTATTAAATATATTAAAGTTTATCCCAATCTCTTTTTGCTTTATCATACCTATATACAATTCTTGATATTTTGATACTTTAAGATAACATTTTCTTGTTCTTTTATTATCTGACACTATACTTTTCTTTTAAATGTGTTTCATAATTTTTTTACTCCATTATTGTCACATTATATTCTTTTATATAAAGAACATAATAAAATTCTATGGTTTCATAGTTTAAAACTTACTATTATTTGTGCTATATTTAGCTTTTTTTAATCTATATATCTTAGAGATAATTCTCTCCAATTACTTTGAAATTGATAATATTCATTCAAAAGATGTCTTTCATTTTTTCCATAAATTAGGTATATGTCAAATTATAATTCAATTCGTTTTTTTTTTTTTTTTTTTTATTTTTTTTTTTTTTTTTTTTTTTTATTTTATTTACTCTATGCTTAGATCATGATCATGTTAGTTACCTTTTCTCATTGTTATTGATAAATTCTCTCATATCAAAGTATCTTGACACTTTAACTTTAAAGAAAGAAATTAAAATTAGACAATGTTATTAAAAATGCAAAACAAAATATTACACTATAATTAGGTAGTTTACTGATATAGAATTGTATTCATGATGTCGGTGACAGTGGTTCTTGTAAAATCATATTCCCTTTTTCAAATCGTATTGTAATTTTTGAACTATTATTTTCCAAACTATTCTTTTTTCATCTGTTTTCTTTTTAAATATTTCTCATATAGTTTTAATTTTTTAATATATTATATATGTTTAATAATTATATAACATAAAAATTATTATGGATCTTATATATTTTGCTGAAAAAATATAAAAAACTAAAATTTATACACTCACAATTTTGAATATATATATAAAAAATTAATATCTCACAAAGTAAATAAGCAAAATGGCGTACAAAGCTTAAAATAGTATTGGGGAGAACAGGAAACCAAGCAAAATAAAAAGGGCCGACATGTCCCGATACATAGTAGTTTTGAAGATATGACAGTCAAAGGAGTTAGGAAAATATAGATGAAGCCGGAAGAGTGTATGAATCTAATATTAGTGAAATGTTAATGTCTTGTTACAAAATGAAATGACATGATGATAGCGGATGAGAAACAATGCCAGAAGAGGTCTTATTAATACGTGGTACCACCCTACTGATCACAACGGAGTGTAATGCGCATTTGTTTGTGCATATCGGGCATTAACATTTGTTCAATAGCATTAATCTATTTCAACCTTCATTATCTTTCCCCATCTTTTTGTTCATAAAATTTCTAGTCCTTTTCAATACACCTACTATGTACAGTTATCTATTTTTTTATATGAATTTCACCCTGAAGAATAAAAGAATAATTATTTAATAATAAAGGTTGACTCACTATATTTTTTCCAATACATCCCAACGGAACGCTAAATCAGATGACCTATTCAACCGCATAGGGTTTTTCAGATTCACCAATTTCTCACACATGGATTGAGAAGATAAGTTAGAAACCGGTTAATTTTAGCTATCCTTGACTGGGCCGCCATTGAAGGAACCCAGAACTGTGACTAACCAATTAGGAGGCAAGTTATACACTTATGGAATGATTATAAATCTCGGCTTTACGTTAGATGTTGAGGTCGCTGTCTGCAGTGCTAACTTAACCAATTATATGCAGAAAGTGGTACATCAATAATATATTGAGTGTTTCTTACAATTTATTATATATAAAATTTATTTATACCTGTAATGCTGTCTAATTCATACATGTTGCTTATTATACCGTCCTACTAATAATTCTTCTTGTTAGGAATCGATTACACCACGTTAGACATTTTCAAGAAAATTAAAATTTTTCTGAGTGGATACCCAATTTTCATTAAGGCTCCTGTAAGATCATCGACTTGAGAAATCTCAATTATTTGTTGTCAAAAGGAAATTGAACAATTCTTGAAGAACGTGAGTTAATTTGGTTATATAGTTTGTCTTTTAGTGTGGACTATGGCTCTCATCATATAATATGATGGCTAATATACAGCTTTACTATTTATTAGATTGAAATTACAAGCTCTCTGCCGTCTCAATCCAATACCAGGTTCTATACAGAGAGATTACAGACAAATACCCAGGAGTAGCATTATTACAAATGCTTAATTCTTTTTTGTGTTTTCTGTTTATGAGAGAGATGTAATGTAACTAATTTCAAGATGCCTATAATTTTCAATTCATTATAACGGTGCACATTGCTAGGGACAATAGCGCACATACTTGTAAACACTACTTGACATTATGCGGGGCTAACGCCTTCTTTGTAATAAGCCTAAGGCACTTGCCAAATTTGCGGGAGCTACAGCGCCAATTCTGGTTAAACTACTTGCAATCATGTTATAATTCTTCCAGCGCTTCTGTTTGCAATAAATTCAAATTCGGAACATCGACAAATCGAAAAACATCAGTTAATTCCGAGAGCAAATAAAAGAACACAAACGTTAATGATTGTTCTATGATGTTGCATCCTAAGACCTTATACAAATATTAACTTCATATTTACAGTCAAAGTACTAACTTATCTGGATACGACATCAGAACGCAACAATCGACGTTAAACTCAGAACATTATATATTGGTTGTTTTCTAATCTAATAGAACAACGCAAATGTATCAGCATCAATATTATAGTATTCATCTCTTGCAGTTTAAACTAATAAACAGTTTCATTTTAAACAAATCTTGTTTTAAAACCCCAACCTAATAACGATTCTCCATTTTACTTGATATATTCAAAGGAGGGAGTCCTTAATTCAAGGGGTTCCACTCAAGTCAAGGTGGATTTATCAAGGAAAATTATAGTGTTAGCAGGGAAATTGCATTAGATGGATAAGTTCAGAGTATCAAAATGCGGTAACACGTTAGAGAAAGTAGCTCTCAGTTGAAACAGATACAGCAAGGTGAGAGGTATAAAGTAAATTAAAACTAGTTATTTTACTTTACGATAACTACTTAAACCTATTATGACAGCCACAACAGCATAACATAAACTAAAATGAACTAATTTATCTACTCTAAGTCTCTGTTCACTAATAATAGAATTAATTCCAATTAAATCATTAACAGACAGTTCCTATTTTAGTTCTACTGAAATCTTCGAGACAGTTATGAACATTAAGTTTTCGTGATCTCACTTTCTAAATTATATATGGGTGGTTTGGGACTCTTTACAGTTAATATCCGGTCTTACTTATCCATTAACTTCCATAAACCATATCTTTAAATTTGTTGGCGACCGAACGGACTGCCTTTGTAGTTATATACCTTGTACGTTTAACTTAATTAGATATCAGGGTTAGTTACCGCATAATCTGAAGTTCCAAATTTGCGAACTCTGCAACATATTCCCTAGTATTGTTCGAGTTCCACAGTAATAGATACAGTTTTAGCGGGCATAACAGACTTAACCTCCTTTTTCCTGCAACGCCTTTTCGCTCTTATCATCCTTCATTTATATTTTGTTTTTGGTCTGTTTATATTTTGAATTTGAAATATTGATATACCATTTCATGCAATAACCCTAATGACGTCCTTAAACAGATTTTCAGAGTTGGGGGGTGATGGGGAGAATGCGGGAAGTGATGAGGTTGGGAGTGGGCGTATCATGGGAGCAGTGGGCGGTGGTTTGGTGGACGTCGGTGAAACTATTGAGGAGGAGGAGATGCCTCCACCGACTCAACAAGATCTGTTAAAGTTTATTAGAGAGAGAGATGATCAAGGCCGAGTTCAGAGAGATCGAAGAGATCCACCACCACCAAGATTTCCTGCAGTTAGCAGACAGGGTAGACCCAGTGAATCCACCTCTTCAGGAGTTCTGGCTACCTTTACGCAGGATTTCAAAGTTCCTGAAAGAGGAACGGCTTTTTTGCGGCTCAGCAACTCCAATACTGCGCAACAGTCGCGGCAAAACAGTTGTTCGTCCTAAGTTGTTCAATCCTCCTAGTTGACGACAACAGATCTTATTATCAATGAGATGGTCTTGATACTTCGGGTCACTGTGATCCCCATTGGTATCAGACAAATGGGACAACAAACAGTTCTATCCAGGAAACTCGGATCAAATGTGATGGAGGTTCCTTATTTCTGACGTTATTTACACACGAACACGGACGAACTACCATTACACAACAGATTGAGGACACAAAGACAGTCGATAATATACATATACCTCTTACTACAGTCAGAGGCAATGAATAGATCACTTGACATTCAAAGTAGCTTCAGAGACACGATATATTGACTAACAGGATGGATATCGATCACGTCAGAATACCAGATAAATATGTAGATGTACTCATAACCACAACCGAGTGTATCATCTTGACAGAACAAATAGGAGCAGCATTCACAGATTTATAAAATGCAACCCAGATAAGATTGGACATTTTGGAGGTCAATTATAAAAATAAAGATCTACGCTCTACTTAGCAGAAATCGCCAAGAACTCTCGGAAAGTCAAAGTGGTTGAGCCAGGGAAATTCAAGTATGAGGCTGATCAAGATTTGGTTAGTTATTTTGTCGATTTTGAGCAGTATTGTTCATTCAACTACCCAAATGCGCCTCATCAGTGGTTAAGGTTGCTAGGCAGGCAACTCGAAGGATCATTCCTTCAACTGTATAATTTGCTAATCAAAGATGATAGAAACTACAGTTCAATTAAAGAGACCTTATTAACATGGTATCATCAAGAGGAGAAAAGAAAAGACGCACATAAGCTCAATGCTTATCATTCGGCATACAGGACTTCCGGTGAAAGTGTTCGTATGTAGCTCTTCGCCTGGAACATCTGCTTAAAGAAAGCTGATCGTGGGAGAACTGCTGAGACATGACTCGTGACGAACAGGCTTTTCTTCTAAGTCTTCCTCATCGTCGAGAAAAGGATATCGAATAATTAACAGCAAGAAGAAGTAAATCCGAAAGTGCTGGCGGAAATAGTAAGCTTGCGGACACATACGTTGAGAAGTTACAATAAAGGGAAAGAATGTAGTCACTTCTTTTGCACAGACGGATTTCAGTGTCTCTGATCACTAAACAGGCTTAACGAACAGATGAGAATAGATGTTATTCAATCAGGTTGGTCAGAGTTTTGCATAAACATAACAGCCACAACTCCTAACAAACCGAATACCGCCAAACAGATACACGTAACAATAACAATAACCAGTACTTATCCCTATAATAACAGACGTAATCAGACCCAAAGCACTTACACACCGACACACACAACGAGAACACTAACAGAAAACACCTCGTTTGTGATTACTGTGAGAATGTGGGACGTGATGATGGATGTTACAGTATTTAGGAGTATGCAGTTATTGTCGAAAGGAGGGCATGTAAGGAATGAATTGTCGGTCTATCGTTCCCTCACGTACGAGCAATTAGATTTGTAGTAGTGTTCGTTTTGTAAGGGCCCACATGCGGGAATTAGCTGTCCACAGAGACCACCACCGCGCAATGGACAAGGACTAGAGGTCGCCACATAATACAGGCAAAACGATCACCACAGTCCTCTGGTCGAAACAGGAAACAGTAATTGCCCACGCGCGGACAATCAACACAGGGCACAGACTACACGTGACTCACCAAGGCCGCAGGAAGTCTTTTTGATCTTGCGAAAAATTGGATGTACAAAGTGCAAATCTAAGGAAGGGCGAATAGTATGGGTTATTCTTAGATGAAGCAGTCAAAGAGGAGCTCTATAAAACTGCAACGTGCTCCACGGAATGAATCCATCAGATGAAGGAGAAGAAATGAACGTTCACAGCAGCTATGGAAAATCAAAATGCCCTAGTAGATATTAAAAGATAAAATAGTAGAAATTAGGCCCAGATGCGTTCGTCTATAGACTGTAGTCCGTTAGTGTAGACCCTAGGATGCATAGGAATCTTCTTCAGACACATTGTGATTTTAGTGATACAGTCAGTAGAGATAGTTACCTCTCTTTCTTCATACTCCAGTATGTATCCAGTCCAACAGTAGTGGTTTGTTCCTCCTACAGAAACCGTAGTACAGTCTATGTAACAACGTGGCTTCCTGTAAAACTCAAGTACGTGTTGCGACCAGTACGACCTAGGTTCTCAGTGACGGCAGGTCGATAACAGCAGCCAGCCAGCAACACTGGTGGAACCGGATGACACTTCGCGCAGGAAACATATGTTGTCCATCCGTCCCAACTGGCAGAAAAAAACTTTCCAGTTGGGATGATATGGTATTTTTTTACATAAATCCATCCACAACCGAAGACCCACTAATTGTTTGCGTGAAATTAGAACACACACTAATGTGTTTCAGGGTGTAAGTTTGGTGACGTGGAAAGCAGTATTTGCAACCTTAACGACCCGACTTAACTTTTGCCGATCTGCAAAAGTAGGGGTTGTAAGCAATTAGGTTGGTCTTCGGCAACGGTGGAAAGAGTTCCGAGCTTGACCAGTACGTCGAATTCTAAAACTTACTGTTTCAGGTGGACATTGAATTTGCTTTCTCGTTCACTGAAGACTACTCTGGAGTTCGCCTAGTATTGGGAACCATAACTCTCTACGGGATAATGAGCTCTTACCGGATTTATCACAAAAAGAACTCATACGTAGAGAGGACAATGACGATATCACATTAATAGCTACAGGCATTAGTCGCCGCCGTGTGCGTACCCAATTCTTCATCTTGCAGGGTCGTATCACACAGTTAATAGTGTATATTCACCAATTATTTTACACCTGTCATAATCAGCTCAAGATAAAGATCTCAAGTGTCATCTAAGGTTTTTCAGACAAGGAGTTATCACAGGATGTTGGCTACCAGGAGGTACATAAAATGTACATATTAGCATCCTCCGACTGGTATCTCGAAATGGGTACTCTTTCCAAACTTAAATCGGGAGAAGCTGCATGTAAGTGTAAAATTTCCCTCGGACTTTTCTCGATTTCCAAGTATAGTGTAGGTTCTCTCCATTTCCTTCGCCATATGCGACGATTTAAATATCTTCTTCAGCTCATTTATACTAGCACTGTTGCTGGCTTTCGCGTGTTGGGTCGGTTCAGACATCGTCAGATCGACTCTGTCCGACCTATGTCAAAGGACAGAAAACACTTTCTCTTCTATCTACTGACACGCTCCGATGTTTAAAGATTTTTAAGCTGCAAGTACTCCCATTCGACTTGTGTGGCAACTGGAGCTTGCTATCATTTCCTATCTTGCGGTCCACAAGTACCGTGATGGTACTCCCACTTGCCAGCTTGTGCAAGTGTTTCCGTTGCTTCCCTCCTTATCGAACAACACCAGCTCTTTTATCTGTTTCAATAAATTCCACACAGATCCCTTCCGTTCCTTACCTAGAAGTTCCCGAATCGAATTCTCACCGACGAAACGGTGCACTGATTCACTCTTCACAAACTTTCAAATGTTCATTCTTACGCACATACTATCCAAGCACATAAAACGAACTTCTCCGCTATCCTGATGGCAATGGTGTTAGTGGGACCGCAGCTTCAACAGACGTCTCTAATTCAGATTATCAACATGCTTGGTACTTGAAAAATACCAGTGCGCTGGGACCAATGAGCACTTTCTTCTTCTGATTCCTTACTTACAACACCAAACACCCGAGCAACTAGTGCCTCTCCAGGTATTTCACCTTCCGATCTTTCTTTGCAGAGGCTCATATCTCGCAACAACAGTTTTACCTCTATATTGGAAGACGCGTAGCTCGGAACTTCAACCATTTCACGTCGGACAGACACAGTTGCGCAAACAACGTACAGTTCACACTGGTCTAGCACTATTCAGAAGTTCAAGAGCCGATGGAGGGAAGGCCCCTATATCATCACTGCAGTCTACATAGATACCGGCGTCCACCCGCTACCTTATTTAGACGTGCTAGTTGACCAACAAATAGATTACAGGAAAGTCCCATTTTCTCATTTCGAGGATGACTAGTATTCCCACGTACCTTCGCCACATATTTACTCTTAGCCAACCTGAGGTTTCCGCGAGAAATTCCTTTTACCGACAGAGGATCGAGCAACGACGAGAAGTGGACATCGAGATGAGCAAGACTCTGATGGTTAATTCCAGTAGCTCACGTTCTCTCAATATCCGACAAATGCTAATTTGAGACATCCTTTCAAACCATCGACAGACGAGATGCCGAAACGCGCATTATTGAGGGGATTTCTTCACAACATCCGCTCCCAATGGAGCTCCTTCACCGAGGCTGCTACACTTATGGACAAACCCAGAACAACTGAACGTGATTACATGCCGAATCAACAATGTCTCGCTGTTGAGAACCTCAAAGTTCCTTCACCTACCCAGTGATCCAGCATTCTCGTTCTCCGCCCAAGGTTACTTTTGTGCTTCCTCCAAACGATATCACAGATTCTTCACGAACCATTCCGGTTCCTCTATTCCTTACAGCAGAATTTCCCTGCTATTTCCCCAAATCTTTCCAGTCCTAGTGTGTACAGCCCATCTATGGCATATCATGAACTTTTTACCTCATGAAGTATCCTTCACAATTTCCAGTTTCTCCTCGGCTGTTACCCTACGTTAGCACACTGTCGTCGCATCAGTTTTTTACTTCCCCAATCTCAGGCCTATAACAAATCCCCAATACAGTTGATCTTTCACTCAGTTATGTGATTAGAGAGGAGCGTCTTTCTTTGAGTTCCTCCTTCTTCAAGGACCATAACAAGTTCCACCTCCTCCTTGTCCCTTCAACCAGTTCTCAGTTTTCGAACTCAACACAAGTTCGCCTTCACCCTTTTCGCCTTTCAATTTCAGTCGTCATCAATTCGATTCTACAGCGTTTCCATTCTAACTTCCTATTCACCTTCCATTCGAGACTACCTATCAAGTTACTACCTTCTCAACACACAGCTCCCATTCATTTTAGTTGGTGAGGTTTTCCTCGGTCGATCATGCTCATCTTCAACCTTGATGAACAGTCGACCTCGACATTCACTACACTATAGGAGAGGCGAAGATCTTAACCAGCGGTCTTAACTCCCTTCTTCGTCGACTTTCCACTCGCCGCTATCGGGACCCAGTAACCTGACTTTGCCCATGTAATGGCAAACTCCTCTAGAACTACATATAATCATAGGAGAAGAAGTGTTTGTTATACGCACGGTTAGCACGTGACGTTTTCGTGTATTCAAAAACTGTTATCAAGATTCTCACACAGCCTTTTCATTTCTTGCTCCTTCATAGGTCTGCGTGTTCATAGCAAATGCAACACTGGCGTTTCCTTGTACGTGCTTATTTCCGCTTTTTTCTCGCGATATTTCCCGTTTTCATTCGTCCTCTCCTGCGTTTGGGAATTTGGAGAGGTGGATGCGGGATGCAGGGCTGGATTTCGACCTGGATGCCATGCGGGCTATGGCTGTTTTGAGGATGCGGTGCCTGCAAGATACGGATAAATCTGAGGAGCGATGCAGTTACGGATATGTGAATGCAATGCGGATTCATTCCTCATCTATCTCTCTCTTATGTCACTAGCTATCGGACCCATTACATCCAGTGACCTACTAGAATCGTTATTTCATCTCGGCGCATCAACTTGAAATACTTGCCATACTAATTCTCTCAGACACGTCGTTTTGGTTGTCGTGGATTTTACTATTTCCTCATTATTATTTTAATTAAGCACTATTTAACTGAAAATGTATAAAGATTTTTTGTAAATTTTCCCCCTGTTAGGCTAAATTTAAGGACATATTTTCATTTAAACGTAAAACACAGATAACAGAGTTGAAGATTGCCCTCGTGGTATTCAACTACCAGTATGATTTTACTCACACAAGCCTCTTTTTGTACTCACATATTCTTTTTCATTTGGATAAACACAGAACTCTACTGCTTGTGCAGTAAATCAAATTTGTACTATAATTCAAAATCAGAATCGTACAGACAAATCATTAACCATGTTGAATTCTTATTAGATTATTAAAGTCGCAATTAAAATGCTGTAAACTTAATCAGAAATTATTTAAACACGATGCCAATCTCAGCTAATCAGAAATTATGCACTTAAAAATTATAACTTCAAAAATTGATGGGCAACCAAGCCTGAGTACATTTACATTCTTCAACTATTCCAATTACAAATTCTATCGTCAGTGAACACGCGAACAAGAATCATAAAAACTTATTAATTATGTACACATGTAACGGCTGCACCCTAACTAGACGTGTATTCTTCTCCGTTCTCCTGCCTGCCACGTGCGTGTGAACGATCTCTTAGGCTGTCGGCGAGCGACCACTGCTACGGAAAGGTTCAGCCCATCCTGCTCAGGGTAGATTTCTACGCCAGGTCGGACTATCACGACAGTCCAATATCCCGTGAATCTGGACGCGACTTCATCTTATATGGGCGATCTACACCTTGGCTTGGCAAGAAAAAATCCTAGGCATCGTTTACTTAAAAACCAGCAACCGTTACTCACGACAATAATAACTTTATACGTTTAGGGTGTACCCGTATTATCGATATCAGTGAGGTTATTCCCAACATACTAACTACGGAACAAACTCGACCACAGCCGGAGATATCAAAATAGATCTTGAAAAAGAAGCAGAGTAGCTTTTACTCCGTATGCGTTATCAGCCCATGGCGGTTAGGCCTAAACGCTTGTCACTAAGGAAAAATCGAAAATTGAAAGTAATGTAATATAGTTGGCCTCCACCACTACACTTCGACTCCTGGTTGGAAGTCACCATCCAACTCGCACGTCATTCGTCGACTCATTAGTCGTGTTCAAGTCCTCAGTTTATTTCTCTAGCGATCTTACGAATGATCTTCAAGTCAGCTTCTACTTTATAAAAAGTTAATCCACAGAGGAACGCCGTGCTTCAGTACGTAGAGCCGCCATTACCCATAAAGGCACTACAGTTCATCAGCTTTAAGTTTAACTTTTAGACATATGTACGAAATTATATGTGGCGTTCCAATCGTTCTTTCAGTCCTAAGGGTTTTCGGCTTGTGTGTGATAAGGATGTAACAAATTCCACTCATTTCTCTTCAGACATTTTTCGGGTCAATCCCCTCTTTTCGCGCCTACCATCACTTACAGCTCAGCTACAACAGTTTATGATTATAAGGATTTGAGTGGAGGCGTAATTTTAGTGGGGGCGAGGTTGTGGGTCGCTGTTGCAGTGGCTTCGACTTCCCAATTGCAGGAGTGTACACCCTATATAATGGTGTATTTTCATTTGATTTATATAAAGATTTATATGATGCTTTAACTCAATAACTGTTCTTTTTCTCCCATACTGCTAATCACTTCGTTTTTAGGCATCTTGATATATGGTAGTTAGCATTTTCAGAATTTAAATATTTTTTGAGTGACCAATTTTCATTGGCCTGTCACATCATCCTTGAGTCCTCCCTTTTGTTGTCAAAAGGATTGCCACAATCTTGAGGATGTGAGATATTTTACATTTACATGGTTTATAGTGGCTGTCGCTCCATCATTATATGGCTTATTCACCAGTTGTCTTTTTTAGATTGAATTACCAGCTCTCTGCCGTCTCTCCAATACCAGTGTTCACCCTTACAGAGAGATTACAACAATCTCCCAGGGTAAGCCATATTACAATGCTTAATTATTTTTGTGTTTTCTGTGATGGAGCGTATGTACCTAATTCAAATGCCTATGCTTTTCAATTTATCTAGGTGCCATTGCTGGGCCTAGCGCCATACTTGTTAACACTCTTGCCATTGCTGGGGCCTAACGCCATTCTTGTTAAAGCCTAAAGCCTTGCCATTGCTGGGCTGTCGCCTTGCCATTGCTGGGGCCTAGCGCCATTCTGGTTACAACTCTTGCCATTGCTGTGTTTATCCTGTCTCAAGTTTTTGGTGGCACTCATTCAATTCGGAACTCGACTCGAACAAACATCAGTTAATTCCGGAGCAAAATAAACAAGAAACACAACGTTAAGTGATTGTTCTTGTGTTTGCATCCTAGACCTTATCACACATATTAACCTTCTTGTTCCAGTAGTAACTAACCCTTACTCTGGAACTCGAACGCAAACGCAAACTCGAACGTTAAACTCGACATTATTTTGGTTGTTCTATCTTAGAACTAACCGACAGTTATCAGCTATCAAATATTATTAGATATTCCTCCCTTGCGTTTAAACTAATAAACGTTTCATTTTAAAAAACATCTTGTTTTTTAACCCCCCTATTAAAGATCTCCATTCTTTTTATAAGGGGGTCCCCCCTTTTTAAATTTTTCAGGGGGAGGGGTTCATCAAGTCAAGTGGATTTATCAAAGGAGATATTCATTGTTGTTTGCAGGGAATGCATTGGGATAGTTCAAGGTAATTCAATGCGTAACCGTTAGAGAAAGTACTCTCCATTTAACAGCTAACGCGGTGGAGTAGTCGTTTAATTTAACACTTAGTTATTTATTTCAGACTAACCTTTACCCTTTATGCGCCACAGTAACATACTAACTGACTAATTTTTCTCTCGTATCTGTTTCTTTATAGAATAATCATTAACATTAAAGACATTTCCTTTATAGTCTTGATCTCGACGCTGCATTAGTTTTAGATCTCACTTTCTAAATTTATTGGGTTGGTTGATGGGACTCTGTTAAAGTTAATATCGGGTTTCTTTCCATAACTTCCTAACAACGTGAAGACTAAAAGGTTATAAGGTTGCCTGTGGTTACGCGGATATGGGGTAATGACTGATTCGGAAGTTCGAGGCGCACATTCACAGCCACCTAGGTGGGTCCGGTTAGTGTGGGGGTCTCGTGGACTGTGACTGATTGTGGAGAGAGGATTACCTCTTATGATAATACACCTTTCAGCCATCCTGTTATTAGTTTGTCTTCATTTGCTTATTGTTAGCACTGTTATTCATGGAGACGAAGTTGGCGGTTAAATTTTTATGGAAAAGTTATAAAAGGAAAAAATATGATTTAAACCAAGGTGAGTCAAACAACATCAACAGCGAATTACCTATTGTAAGATGTTTCCCAGCCTGCTTACCGCGGTCCCCTACTTCTACTTCTGGATAGGAGGGTACTATGATAACTTCCTTCCTAATCCTAATGTCTTTGACAGCAAACCCAAAACCCCAGGCGCACCCACGTCCGGGCAATCCCGCGCAAAGGTGCCCCCGTCTAGTCGTTCCTCATTTCTTTACTCCATATGCTGTCCCTCCAGGAATGCCAGAGGAACATCATTCCGATGATATGCATATATGTCCACTACCTCCAATGTTCTTTACTGATGCATGAAACCTTCTTCTCAGCGATGCATAATGAAAAAAATTTTAGGAGTTGAAAACCTCCAGTCAGGTTAATGGAAAATGGGTCCATTCTCGTACAGGCTAACCGAAATCAAATTCCATTCTGTCATCGTTAACGTCTCTCGCAAACAATTCTTTATATTCTACTCCTGCATGATATAAGAAACATCTAAAGGACTATTTTTTGTTGATGAACAGAAAGACTAAGAATTTAGCTGCTCTAATGAGAATCTTTAACAGAAAGATTTCCGTTACAACATTTATAGCAATTGTTCCCTCGTAGGGACTCGCTGACAAACCAAAATCCTCTGTTTGGCTGCCTGGACTTTAATATCTCATCCACTCCAAGGTGAAAATAGGTTAAAGTCACATGTTGCAGTTTATCTCTCGACCCAGACGTTGCATCAATGTCACGGTTTGGTTAATTCCCGAAATCTGTAAGGACCGGATGACGATGCCCAATCTCCCGCCCCGGTGAATTATTTACACACTTGTGGAAATACCCTAGATGTAGAAATTGTGGGGGACCCACAGTTGTTCTTCCTTCAATTGCCCGTCTTACCTGCTTGAAAGGAGATTTTCGAGTTAATGTACCAATACAAAAGTTGAACAGGGAAATGCTATACGGCCAGTCAAAAAAAATTATTCACAATCGCTGAAGTGTAGCCACAATTATTGCTGTCACCACGCCTCTGCGTGTTGAATCTCACACAACCTCCTACCAAAGTTTTCCTAAATTCAGTAAACTCGGGTAGTTACTCCAATCCTGTCTGCCTGTAGTGCCCACAATCCAACCCTCAAATTAGTTACAAGAGAAGCCTGGATTCATCTCCCGTCCAAAAGTCATCAAACAACCCTTCCCGGAGTACTTATCTATAACAAACCAGCAATGAAACTAAAGCTGGTTCAAATAGAAAATTTTGAAAACTTTTCCGGTAAATAGCGACAAAACCATTGGATGAAGGTAAAATTAATTTACAAAGAACGGTGTCTTGTCCTGAATTGCTCCCACTACTATCAAATCCCTTGAAAAAGATGTTCTTAAACACACAGAAAAGAATCGCCCAGCTAAAGATTATTTGTTAAATATAGAACATCCGAATTTTTAAACAAAGATACAAACAAAAACGTATTAACACACAACTCAGAAGAGACCTTCGCTATAAGTCTATTCTTGAGACAAAAGCAAGCTTCAATAGATTGTACTCAAACCATCACAAGTATTGAAAACCCACCACAGTCAACCCTCTAATAGTCTGGCAAGTAATTTCTGCGCTTTTGATTTTCCGTTAACTTTCCCGAATTTCTATATCCCATCCTAGGATTCTATACCCTAGCAGGATGAAAGGATAACAGTCCCAAATGGATCTTGATGTGATGACCCATTCTTTCTTAATGCTTCCTGCACTTCCGGGAAAGGTGAATGGAAAATTGTTTCCAACGTAAACGTCGCAAACGCTTCAAGCGTTCTTGGCAATGCAGATGAAGAGAGAGACAGAGATAACGAAAATCTCAAATTGTCAAATCCCCAAAATCACTCGCATGATGATTACTGGAAAATCTCCCCGGTATAGATCTTGCCAATCCATCGATCTACATGGAAACCAAATGCTCGCAACCCCACAATCTCAAAAAGACCAATCCCTTCCTGTGGACACTTATCCCCATTTCCATGGAAACAATCTATATCCTCACATTTCTGAAACAGATAATGGATACGTTCTTATATAAACATGGTATATGGTTGCGTTTCTGTTAACAACCAAACAATAGTAGTTGGATTAGTTGAACTTCACTTATTCGCATTCATGGTGAAGCCTTCAACAATACATCCTGAAATCTTCCAAAGAGGTAATACAACAATAAAATTTTGTTGTATGACATCTTTACCTCTGGAATGTTGCCCTCTCACCGAGATCCAGTCTCATCTTTTCCTCTCCTCCGAACCCACCCAATTATACCTAGTCACTAGAGACAATCGTCTCTAAAAGACCATATCATAATATTAATATAACAATCTGCATGGTCACTTTCATTCATGGAATTGTCTGGCTTACAATCTTATTTCGAAGAATTGTTCAACTAATAAACATATGTACACCAAAAGTGTATATGTTTACAGGACTTCGACTAGGTCATCGTGACTTCTTTCAACCGTCGGAATATAAATCGCCCGTTAACCTCTATAGAAAGAGGGTGACAAATGGTAATCGTGAGGTGCAATGGAATGCTCATTTCAGCATGTCCTATTTCCAGTCCTTCTCCAAACCAAACTTCATGCAGTAGCAGCACGAATTCACTTGTCCGCTGACCTATCTGTTTAATCTACTTGGCTCCAAGTAGTGAATTTTACTAAGTCGATTAGTGATCTTTGTAAACAGTTCCTACTCCGGTATACTAGAAGACTTCAACTCCGCCAGCCTTAGTGGGCAACTTTCACTTCCGTCTAAGTCCAAGATCCTAATAGGTCTCCTAACCCCTTTTCTGGGATGCCTTAACACAGAATTTACCCTACTATGAACGTTAGATAACAACTTTCTTTGTATGATATTCAATTGCTAACCATTCCCTTATGTTCTTTCTGGTCCCGCTTTGATTATTATTTGGCAGTGATATTACCCCAATGCTTTAATAGCTTGTTACCAGCCCAATGCAAAACTATCTCCGCTGCGTTATGATTCGAGCGGAGTTGGGCTATTTTTTATCAGGCTACAAGGCTATCCTCTTTCTCCTTCAGATAACGGTTTTCCGATTTGATGGGCTTTTCGTTCTCAGCAAGTCGTCATCTCTGCAGCGGGAGTCTTGCATTCCGCAATCTTCTCAGAGGCGGTCGGCAACCCTGGTAGTCCAAGAGTGCGCACAAGCAGTGAGAGAAGAAGAAATTACAGGGCATACAAAGAACCGTACATCAAAACTGATGATTTTAGCAGCCGCAGCCCCCGAGATCTCGGCGAATTAATGCTCAAAGCAACAATATTTTCGATTACATTTCGAATGTTAACTCCACAACTCCCCTTCCTTAAAGTGTTGAAGGTTACACAGAAAATATTGTCGCTCAATCACCCACAGTTCTCAGTTATGGGCCTGATATACTGACACGATCTCGCTCCTGCTGCTGTTGGCGGATGCGTTAATTTATAGTTTTTCTAGCACTCATGGGTTTGGTACACTGAAGCCTTTCACAAACTGAGAACTGAACAGACTACAGCTTTGTCAACAGCGAAAGGGAGGATATACCACAACCGTCTTTTACACTTGCGAGTACAACTACATTGGAATAGCAAAAGACAGAGTGATCTTGGTCCAACATGATTTCGTAATCATTCCGTTCTATCAATCCTCGCATCTCATTTTTGTGGATCTATATAACAGACTTGTCGAATTTTGTCATCTATTTGGACTGAGCTTTTGTAATTCTATACCCAACCTGGCAAAGATCCGAAGTGTGCGG
>JABUQX010037547.1:25000-30000 GCA_015478945.1 Trachelipus rathkii | reverse complement strand
TTCGAGAACTTTAGAAAGAACAGAGGTTAAAGCGACGGAAAGATATTTGGACTGTTGTCTGAGGTTCCCCTTCTTCAGCACAGGTTGGGTGAATGCACGCATCCAGCAGGAGGGAAAGGTTGAAGTTGATAGGCAGTGAGAAACCAGTTTACCAGAGCAGGATGCAAGCTCGGAAGGGCAAGTTCTGTGGACAACTGGAGGGATACCTTCGGCACTTTCCGCCTTCTTGGGTTAAACTTAGAGTGCAAAAATAACATTTTATTAAGTTAGAGAAAGGGGGAGAGGGGGAATAGCTATGGAATCCTGTAGAGTTGAATTAGAGGGAAAGGTTTGAGCAAACAGTTCAGCTTTTGCTGAAGTTAAGACAGCTGTACTACCAACAAAGATACAGGAGGATGAAGAACAAAGTTAGAGTTGACATTTTTAAAATTGCAAAATGCCAGAAAGGGTGTCAGATGTAGAGGAGCCAGAAAGATTGTTCCATTTTCTAGGAAGATATATTTTTCGGGTCTCGAAGAGTTTATTTTTTGTCATTCCGGGATGAGTTGCATAAAAGCACAAGTTTCTGGATTTGAAGACAACCATAAATTCTGATAAAATAAGGTTTATCTGTTTTAGTTCAAGGGAGAGAGAATTGAATTTACGCTTCCATATATATATATATATATATATATATATATATATATATATATACTATATATATATATATTATATATTATATATATATATATATATATATATATATATTATTATATATTATATATATCTATATATTATATACAAAGAAGTTTATATATTTAGTCATCATTATATTTATATTTTAGTATTATATATATATATATATATATATATATATATATAAATATATATATTATATTATATATATATATATATTATATATATATATATATATATTGTCATCATTCTTGCATACAGTTTAACTTTTAAAAAATAACCAATTTAGCTTAGTCATTATACGCTATATAATACCCATATCATCCTTATACCTATCCAACCGCCCTCTTAAATGCTGCAATCAACAACCTCCTGCGGCAAACCATTCTAAAAATTAGCAAATCTATTACTGAATGAGTGTTTTCTTACTAAATTTCTTATTGTGTACCCTTGTTTACCTTCCATGATCTATTATAAAGAATTTATTGGTCTGATTATTATCGAGAGACGTAAATATTTTGTAGACGTGAATCATGCCCCCTCTAAGAAATCGCTTTTCTACAGAAAAATTCCAAACTCCTTCAGTCTCTCCTCATAGCTCTTACCATCAAAGACCTTAATCATCCTTGTTGATCCACGTTGCACTTTCTCCAGCATATCTCTGTCTTTTCTTAAATAATGGGACCAAACTCATGCACTGTGATACATGTTATACTGTGATACTGACCTAACATTTGCTACTTTTTGACGAATCATTTAAAAACCTCCTTGCTCTTGTATATGACATTGCGATATACTAACCGAAGTTTCTTATTGTTACTATTCCTTGTCTTAAAAACATTAATTAGTTACTTTAGATACTGTTAGAATCACAACAATATATTTTTCTTGTCACATTGATCAGACAATCCTATTCATATTAGTAGTTACGGGGTAGTAATGATAAGAATATTCATGTATAAGGTTATTTTCATTTGAGTATTGTGTTTTTTCTTTTTGATTCTAGTGTTTCCTTTTCATTTGTGTGTTTAGCTGTAGGTTTTATTTCTTTAATTTCCTTCACTTGTCTCTCCAGGGTTGGTTGTGGAATTCTGTAAAGAAAAGAAACCTTTCAATGACCCATCTTCTCTTTTAAAACGTCACTCACAAGAGTTTTCCATACTTTCTTTGGACCATTTACCTATATTCGACTTTATCTTATGTTTTTTTTAACATATCTCATCCGGTAGGCATAGGCAGGAGGCATACCAAATTTCACCGGAGTTGAGGAGACCTATTTCGTTAAGTCAAAACCTAAAAGAAACAGAAAATAAGCAGAAGAGATTACACATCTGCTTTAAAATAATATGCATCCAGCAATATTTGCTTGTAAAAATTGTTGGGGCAGGAAGGGTACATCCTCAGTATACCCCATCTTGCCCCAAATGGTATATGTGAAATAGACCTAATTTTAAAAATTAACGAAATAACATTTAAACAAATTACTGATCTAATGTTAAATATAACATAATATTGGTGTATAAGCCATTTTTAGAAATATTCCACAAAGAAAATTTGTTTGACACGAAGTAAAATTTATAAGTAAAATTACATCAGATTTGTTTCTTTTCCAAAACTTGCTATAATTTGAGACTCAAACGATTCCCATCAAAATTGTTCAAGTACTGACGGTTTGGGTCAGACCTCTTTCTATTGCAATAATGTTTAAGCATGTAACTTCAGCAGTTTCTCAGAAGCGTTTTCCCATTTTACCCCGTGACCCCATCTTACCCGAGTCCCGTATATATATATATATATATATATATATATATATATATATATATATATATATATATATATATATTATATTATATATATATATATATTATACTATATAATGATATGATATTATTTAATATATATATATATATATATATATATATATATAATATATATATTATATTATATATATATATATATATATATATAGTATATACTATTATATACTATATATTATATATATATAATATATATGGCCTTATTTATAAGCAGTTGATTCCAGGAGCGAAAATCAATAATTAATGTATTGTTAATTTTAACATTAATTTTAGGGTAATACCATTAAATTTTTGCGGTAATTAACCTAAACCCTAACCTAACCTAATTAACCTAACTAATCCTAACCTAACCTAACCACCTAACTAAATAACCTAACTATATTAACGGGAGTCCACACTTATAAATGTCATACTTTATATATATATATATATTTATATTATATATATTATATATATAATATATTATATATATATATAATATTATTATATATATTATTATATATATATATATATATTATATAATATATATATATATATATATAATATATATATATAATTAAGGGACTGTCCGATACAGAAGAGGCCGACTTACGATACCGATACGATACTCGTATGTTTTTTAGGTGCCAGATACCCGATACCGAATACGCGTACCATACCGATACTTTGATATTAAATATAATAAATACACAGTATAAATAGAACATTTGTGCACTGCTTGGCAACTCAAGATTGCATTTCCTGATACAAACAGTACTTTTAGTCATTTATATTTTCATATTTGGTTGTGCCCAAGAATATATTTATTTATAAATAAAATAGTACCTGTTAAGGAATAATCGATTTGCAAACCTAATATATTATAACTTTTATTATGTATTAGTGTGTTTTATTAAAAATATTCTTTCCATTTTTTAAGGGAGTATTAACAAAGTTTAGCTACTAGCTTTAAATTTAACAAGATTAGAAATCAAAGAACTTTACAAAGTGGCAGATTTACAACAAAAAGCAATATTAAATATTGGAAGATTGCGGACCTCAATTTAATTCAGCCAAAGAGTTAAAATTAAAAAAACGCTATTACTCAAAGCATGCATAATAAAATATCCTTTTAAGAATATTATCATTTCGATCAGCTTCGGACATTGCCAGACGTATGATGCAAAAAAAACATATAGAGAAACGAAAAGTATCTGGCAAGAGACTGTTCCTTTTTGGGTACTGTTTACATTCTACCTAAACTACACTTATATAAATTACGCACTCTTTCGTCGACTGATGAAGGATGTGTGATAACTTTTTGCCTGCAAGCACTGTAATGAAGCGAAAACCTTGGCCCATTTTCATGCCACCGCTTGAGGAAGGATTCTCTTCTGTAGGCAGCATCTCAATGTTTTCGTTGAGCCTCATCTCCTTCTTTCACAGACTGCAATTTTGAATTATCTTTGCTCCTTGCATGACTGTCTCTTCAGTTCTTTACGATGAGGTTCCTGGTGATGATTCCTTTGAAGCGTGAATGAGGATGTGCAAATGCAATTTTCGGCATGCAACTTATCAAAGGTCTAACATATCCAAATCCTCATCCTTCAGAGGTTTATTGCTGAAAAAGCCACGATCGTCGAACTATCAGTGCTGTTGGCCCAGGGAGTTTTGCAGATAAGGCGGCTTCACTTCTTCTGTCTCTTTTTTTTTTTTTTTTTTTTTGTCAAGCGAGAAGCTCCTCTTGTTAGCTATTTTAATGCATTCTAAGAAGTTGCGTTCACACGTCGGAGGTGCCCTTCTGTGGGGGTTTCAGCTAGCTTAAGGAATACCTTATTAGAACACATTTATTTATTTAATTTTTTTACAGTTGTCACCGCACTCCGGGCTGACCCTATTCCAGATGAGTGGGTGTGAACGCTCTCAAAAATCGATTCCTAAGCAAAAGTTACGCAGATAAAGCACAGACGCAGCTTGTAGGAGGGAATTAAAATTGGTAGAAACACAGATGATGGAAGGAGGAATTCCACAGGAACAGAGGTGGCAGGGAAAAAGAAGCACGCAGCGAACAGTCTGGAAGTTTACTAACATCAACACAAAACTCATGTGCGACACAGCACCCCTTGTGCTACGAGGGCGTTCCATAAAAGGTGGTGGTGGTACGCGAGTGATTAGTTCCCTCGAGCACTTTGCCTCTACAGTAACTATAGAAAAGGGATAAAGCACCAACATCGCGCCCAAAGATAGAGGGTCAAGAACTAGAAAGTACAGGACAGGTTATAAGTCTTTTGGCTTTGACTCGACCATATCAAAAGCCGGCTTGGAAACCAGACCCGCCCCGCCCCCCCCCCAAGATATCGAGCGAGCAGTATCCAATACAAGGGCGGATGAGATCTGTTATAGGTGGAGTATGAGAAGACGGAAAAAAAGCTGGCACTCTAAAAACAGAACTCCCATGTTTCTATGTAGGCCGCCCAAGCAACCACTGTGATTTGAGGTTTTCAAAAAAAATTATGTTTATGTTAAGGC
>JABUQX010037547.1:0-20000 GCA_015478945.1 Trachelipus rathkii | reverse complement strand
ATAATAATAATAGCATAATAATTATAATATAATTTAATAATTAATAATAATGAATAATATTGTTTAATAAAAAATAAAAGTATTATAATAGATAAAACAAGTAGTATATTACTGTAACAGTATCACTCTAGTCATCTACAAACAATGAAGCCGAACATATTCTTTTTGTACCACTATATAATGTAATAATAACGATAGTCATTTCAGATACATAACAGTTAGTGACAGTAGTATCTGTTACGAACGAAATTAATAATTAACACATATACCACCAACTAATACTACCACTAACTAACTACACATACTACTACACTTTACTACTACTACTACTTACTACTACTAACTACTACTACTTACTACTGATACTACTACTACTATATAATAATAATTCAATAATAATAATAATAAAATAATAATAATAATAATAATATAATATATAATAATAATGAATAATAATAAATACTATAATAAATAATTTTTTTTTTTTTTTTTTTTTTTTTTTTTTAACAGTTGTCACCACCACTCACGGCAGAGCCTATTCAGGCGTAGGGGTGTGACGCTAAAATTTCATCCACAAGCGTAAATTACGCAGATGAGCAGCAGACCGCGGCTTTAAATGTAGGGAGATAAAAGATCAGCAGGAAACACAGGAAGATGGAAAGAATTCCACAGAACAGGTGGCAGGAAAGAGGAAGCACCGCAGCGAACTAGCCTGGAGTTACCTACAATCAACACAAAACTGATCGTGGCAGACCAGCACCCCTTGCGCTTACGAGGGAGTCGTTAAGGTGGTGGTACGCGAGTGGTAAGTTTCCTCATACACTGCCGCTGGCGGTACCTATGGAAAGAGTAAGAGTACCAAATCGCGCGCGTAAAGAAAGAGGGTCAGAGAATGGAAATTACAGAACAGTTTTTAGCAGGGTGTAACCAGAGCCCCACCAGATATGGTAACAGTACTCAATAAGGCGGATAGACCCTATTGTATAGCTGGAGTAAACTGAGAAGAGGAAAAACAGATCTCGCGTTCGTAAACAGAATCCAAGTTTCTTTGAGCGCCGCCCCTAGCAACGTTGTGATGTGAGGTTTCCAAGACATTTTTTTGTTTATATTTAAGGCCAAGGATGTTTATATGTCAACAGGAGAGAGAGAAGAACCGATCAAAGAATTAGAAAGTTAGAAAGTCGTTTTAGAGAGGGGAAGATTTGTATTAAGTTGAGTTGTTTAAAGAATTGGAATGTTTTCACCAAGGTTTGAGACGAACACCAGATCGAAATTCTATTCAAGATCAGCGAGAAATAGAAATCGGAAAGATTAAGACGGAGCGCAATTCTAGAAGTAAAGAGGGAGCAGATTAGAAATGAGTTGAAGAATGGATGGGTCGAGCATCGGCATATGAGTGGATAGAGTTAGATGTGCAGGTTGAGAGAGTCATTAATGAAAAGTAAGAATAAAGTAGGAGATAAGACAAACCCTGAGGAACACTACTTACTGACAGAAAAAAAGAAAGAAGAAGAAGAAGACAGTGCTTCATCAACCACAGTCGATATTGGGCGACTTGAAAGAAGCTAGACATAAGTAAGCAAAGAAGGAGGAAACCAAAGGAGGGGAGCTTGGAGCAGTGACGCGTGCCATCCCGGTCAAATGCTTTGGATCTGTCAAGCGCCACCACGCAAAGTCTCCCCGTAGTTCCTAGGGCGGAAAACCAAAAATCGGTTAAATAGGAAAGTATATTCACAGTAGGACCGTCGAATGCCGAAAAGCCCGTATGCGACTTGGAAAGAGAGAATGGAGATTCAGATAGGTTCTAAGAAGTGAGGAGAGTTAAGAAAGTGGTTTCAAAGATCTTAGATAGAAGTAAAGTTTGAGAGCATATTAGAGTTGATAGTTAGAACAAATGGCGAGCAGGCTTCCTTTTTTCGAATAGGTTGGAAATGTGCATGCTTCCAACACTGAGGGAAAGTGTTAGTATTGAAACATAGTGAATATGGTTGAACGAGGGGAGGTACCAGCACGGAAGCACACTCTCTCAAAATTCGGGGAGGAATGCTATCCGGGCCCCCCGCCTTCATAACGTTCATAGATCTCAGGAGCCCATAATAGCACCCATAAAATGTAATCAAAGAGCAAAGACATAGGGAACCTAGTGCAGGAGAAGGTGGAGGAGGAGGAATGCTAGAATCCTAGGGTTGAGTTAGAGGAAATAGGAGGCCGGAGAGATTTGACCTTTATCAGACTGAGAGTTAGCAACAGAGCCATCAGATCGAATAAGAGGAGGAAAGGCAGATTCACAGAAGTTGTTAGAGATGTTTTTGGCAAGAGGCCAGAAAGTTTTGTCAGTAGGGAAGCCAAGGACGGTAAGCGCATTTCGTCTTGATGAAGCACTTCTTTGCTCGTCGAAGAGTATCTCCTGAACGATTTCTAAGCTGATATGAAAATATAATAATAAGTAATGAATAATAATAATATTAAACTAATAATAATAATAATATAATAATAGATAAATAATGAATAATAATAATAATACAACGATTTCTAGCTGAATGAAAATAATAATAATAATAATAATAATAATAATAATAATAATAATAATAATAATAATAATAATAATAATAATAATAATAATAATAATAATAATAATAATAATAATAATAATAATAATAATAATTAATAATTTGTCTATAGACGTAAATCTCAAATGTAGCGACACCAACCGATTTTCGCCGACTTTCATGAAACTTATAAGAAATGATTGAAATGATCTGTAAACAAAGTAAAGCGTCAAATATGTTTGAAGGCTTTGAAGCATGAAGCTAAAAAATTATGGCTTCCAAATTTCATATTTAAGGCTTATTTACTTCCAGATGCCTCTTTTTTGTAATTTTTTTTAAGGCTTATATAACCTTGAGTTGAAACAATATTTCACGGATTAGATAATACAAATAATATAAAAATAACCCATATTATATATATATATATAATATATAATAGTATATATTACTTATTTAATATATATATTATATTATATATACTATATATGATATATATTATAATATATATACTCTATCTATATATTGCTATTCAGTAGGATCTTCACCGAAAAGGTAATTTATTAAAATTTTGTATTTTTCCCACTTTAGAAGTTTTTTTTTTTTTTAATCAATAAGCATAAAGAAAAGTTGCCAATTGCTTCAAACGATTGTAAAACGAAGATAATTAAAGAAATAGTAAGTTTAAAGTCTAAGTAAACTAACGTAACTCAACATAACATTTATTATAGCGTTCATAACCCTCACTTTATATATTCAGTTGAAAATATATAATTTATTTCACTTTGCATTTGTTTAAAAAAAAACGCATCTGGCACAATAATCGTTTGTAGATTTTGTTCGATAATGTACATAGAAAAAAAAAAATAACCAAATTTTTATCTTTTTTTTTTCACAAACAATTTACAGGAGAAATACCGAATGTCCACTATATAGTATAATATATATATATATATATATATATATATATATAATATATATATATATATATATAATATATATATATTTAATATATATTATATATATATATATATATATATAAATATATATATATATATATTATATATATATGAGCTTTATTAAATCCCGGCGCGCAAAAAAATTTAAGCTTCGTAAAGTTGGCAAACCTTCGAAATGCATTTTAAGATTCTAAATTTACGAAACAGAAAATGAGACAAACTTTCTTTGAATTTTTTAATATAATTTAATGAATAGTAACAAGAGAGTAAAAAGAAATTGATATAGAGTTTTTTTGCTCTTCACACGTAGGCTTATAAAAATGAGTAAGCTTAGGCAATCTATTTCAGTTTAAATTTGATGTGTGTACGTAAAGTTTGAAGAGACGCCATGGATATTATAAATTGATTATTTGATTATTTTATAATATATATTTATTATTTTTGATCCGAGGTGGGGCCTTCGGGCCCCCTCTATATCATCCCCCCTGTCCCCTTCTAAAAGCAAGGTGCCCCTCTGGCTTCGCTCGAGGGTCCGGGTTGGATTAAAAAAAAAATACTCCCAAAAATTATGCTAATAGTAATTAAATAAACGAAGAATAAAAATAAAAAATTATTAATTAATTAATTCTTTTTTTTCGTACAAAAATGAAGGAAGGCAGCCATCTTAGCGTAGGTAAATAATTCTGAGATAGGATTACCAACCATTCCGATACTAATTTTTTTATTGCTCCCTGGTTTTAATATCAGACCTTTATATATATATTATATTATATATATATATATATATAAGATATATATTATTATTATATTATATATACATTATTCTTACATTTATAAATATATTATAATATATATTTAATATCAAGATACGTGTTGTGGTCGGTTTAAAGGTTCTTTGTAAAATTATGGATCCTGGTGATTTGGCAACACTATTTTTTAAAATCGTTTAGAGATAGAAATGAGTTAGATTTTTTCTGTTTGACTCGAATTGTAAGGTAGTTCTTATTTATTGCTGAAGTTTATTTAAGAAATTAAGTTTTTCTGGGGACTAGCCCAAATGGTCGAGAGGAAAATGGGTCGAGAGGAAAAAAGGTCGACACAACATCAAAAAAAATTCCTGTACAGCCTGCCGCAGGCGTTAGGATAGGTTAGGTTAGGTAATTTAACGGGTTAAGTTAGGTTAAGTGGTTTACGGTTAGGTTAAGTTTGTTGGATTTGTTAGAGAAACTCTAAATAACAAGATTTTTCTTTTTTTTACAAATGTCGCCCATTTTCCTTTCGGCCATTTGTGTATAGGTCCGTTTTTCCTTTAAATTATTCAAGAGCTGACATTACTTCCCTTTATTTGAAACTGTAAAGGTGTGTAAACTTATTTATATTGTGTGCATTTTATTTGAGTTTTTAAACTTTGTAAATAATTGTGTATATTCAAGGAATTATAAAAGGTAAGATTAAGATTTCTAAAGAGCTACTTCACTCTTTAGGAATAGAACATGATTTTTTGGTTATAATGTATATTAAAGTTGCTTGGTCTGATAACATTTTGAAGACTAGGAAGTGTAATGCTGAGTTTAAAAATTCATGGCATAAGTTTAGTTTTGATGAGTCAGTTTTTCATGTTTTAGGTAAATGTGAGCACCCCATTGTTTTGTGAGGAAATTTTTGTCGACAAAATAAATTGAAAATAGACTTACCAAGAGGAAAAATAACACGCGTTTATGATGATGGTTCAATTGTATATATTTATTTAAGTTTAGATGGGAAATCATGAACCAAACATTTTCATAAAGTATCATGCTTAACTAGCGAAAATGAGAGTTTTAAACCCAGTTTAATAAAAAGGGTAAAATTGCACACAACACATGCGCAGTTGTTGAAGAAGATTAACAATGCAACATTTTATGATAGGATGTCGGAATACGAATTATATTTTGAATCAAATATAAAAAATGTTAATTTCTTTCCAGGTTATGGTAATGTGAGCGACATCCTTGTATTGGCTGTTAATGTGACAGAGATGACAGAAAATATTTTTAAAGTGGCAGTTGATCAAGATTTGGGATCTTTGGCCTTTGGCTATCGATCAATGAAACCTTGGAAATTTATGCTGTATACGAAGAGGGAGAAGAGCACGAGGGAAATGCATGGGATAAGAAGGAAATCAGGACCATGTTGTCCCTTGAAGAGGGCTTAACTCAGCAACAGAAGAATGAAGTAGTTGAGATGATTTATTCATGTAGAAAAGTTTTAAGAAAAGGTGATTTTGATATAGGACATACAGTAATGACACCACACATGATAGAACTGTTCGACGACACCCACATATGTAAAAAGTCTAGATGATTTTCAGAGGTGATTACACAAGAAATTGAAGAATAGTGCGCGAAACATTTGCTTAAGGATATCATTGAGTCAAGCATTTCACCTTGGAAATCACCTGTTGTACCAATTCGTAAGAAAGATGATTCTTTGAGAATGTGTATTGACTATCGTTAATTAAATAGAGGTATCATACCACGGAAATTCACATACCTAACCTAACAGATACAGTTTCGGTTTGGAAAGAATTAGATTTTTCCCTTGCTTGGACATAGTAAAGAGTTACTATCAGTTGAACTTGGAAAAAGATTGTAAGGCATACACCGCTTTCTCAAATGCAGAGGTGCATTACTAGTTTAAGAAGTTAAGTTTTGGTTTAATTAATATTTCGTCAGCCTTCCAGAGAGGCATGCAGGAAATCCTAAAGGATTTTTCAAGAAAAAAGTAATTATTTATATTGCCGATTTACGAATGATGGGTTCCGATTTTGACTCTCACCTAAAGTTGATGAAAAAGGCTCATCGAGCTCTTGAAAGGGCAGGGATAAAGATTAAACCAGTGAATGGTCAATGGTTCAAGTCTGAAGTACGTTTTCTTGGCCACTTTGTCAGCAAGAAGGGACTCAGGAAAGATCCTGAGTAAGTAAAGAATGTGATGGAATTTCTTCGACCAGTAACTAGGAGGTAACTTAGAGAATTCTCAGGAATTTTAAATTTTCAAAGAAAATTTATTTCGAACTGTTCAGAGCTTTCAGCTGCCTTGTCAAGATACACAGGAGGAAATTCGAGTAAAGAAATGGAGATTTCATTTAAAAGATTAAAAGAAGAAATTACAAAAGAAATATGGCTGGCTTATCTCGACTACAATGAAGGAACTTCGAAATTGGAATTATCGGTTGACGCTTCGGGATGTGGGACTGGAGCCTGTTTGACCCAAAATCAAGGAAGAGATGAAAGAATAATTATTGCTTTTGCTTCAATGTGTTTTTCCTCGGCCCAGAGTAGATAAGAAGAAAAGTGTCATCTTAACTTTAGACCTTTCATAATAAATCAAGGAGTAACCAGAAAGGTAATAACGCAATATCAGACGAATATTGGGAAATTTACAGAAAGATACATGGGTCCTTATATTGTTACCAAAGTTTTTGGTGATGACGTAACATATGAAATTCATAGTCCTCCTACTGACAGGATTCAAACGTGGAGGGTCCATCACCAGCACTTGAAGATATGGCATTATCCTCTGGAATATTTAAAGAATTATTTTAGAATGCAAGAAACAAATTTCGAAAATAAAGATATACAAAAACTTGAGATCTAGACATGACGAAAATTGAAGATAAAGAACCACAGTGGAGCAGAACAGTTTACTGGGAAATTGATCTTAAAGATATCCTTCATAAAAGCGGATCATTGATCAAGCGGAAGTCCAAGTCTGCTCAAACCAAGAAAGTGGAAATCCAAAACATTGCTGACGTTTCCATATAGTGTCAGTTGGTAGTCTTAAGTAGCCCTGGTCTGTCACCTATTATTATTATTATTCCATGAGATGAGAAGGAGAATGACATTTGGAGAGTTGACTTAAATGAAGATTTACAATTTTTGTTGAATTTTTCTGAAGGGATATTCGAGATCATTCGTACTAGATATTGGTGAAGAAATTAGTAGTTTAGAAAGATTTGAAGGTCTGGAACTGGTTCCTCCTCAACTTAGCTTAACAATGTTAGAAGATTCAGTGAACTAGCTTTCAAGAAATTTGATGGAACATGAATTGAGATTTCCAACAAGAAAAGAACGAAAGATGTTGCATAATTCTGTACTTGACTTCTGGAAGGAAAAAAGGATGGCAAGAGAAGAGAAGAAAGAAGTGAACGGTTCATGGCAAATCGGAAGACTCTTGGAACATTACGAGAATCAAGAACACCAAAAAAAAACTCCATCTTCTTTGAAAATTTTCACAAGATCGATAAGTAGATCAAAGTGCTTTTCAATGGTGCAATAAAAGATTCTGGAATACAAGAGAGGAAGAAAGAAGACAAAGGATACAATATCATCTTAATGATTTTTTTTTTTACTTATTTATGACATAATTTATTTTCTTACTCTGATTAAATATTTTTCATGTTTTGTTTAAAGAATTTTGAAACTTGGCGAGAGCAAATGTGATGGGAGGAAAATTCTCGTATATTCTGGATACTGGTGATTTGGCAACACAATTTTTTAAAATCGTTTAGAGCTATTAAATAAGTAGCCATTTTCTCTGTTTGACTCGTATTGTAAGGTAGTTCTTATTTATTGCTCAAGTTTATAATAGAAATGGAGTTTTTCCATTAAAATATTCAAGAACTAACATTACCTCCCTTTATTTGAAACTGTAAAGGTGTGTAGACCTATTTATATTGTGTGCATTTTAATTGAGTTTTTAAACTTTGTAAATAATTGTGTATATTCAAGGAATGAAAAAAGTTAAAATTAAAACTTAGGAGTTGTCTTTTGACACAGTACATTTGTTAACTTGTATTAGTACCTTATTATTATTATTATTATTATTATTATTATTATTATTATTATTATTATTATTATTATTATTATTATTATTATTATTATTATTATTATTATTATTATTATTATTATTATTATTATTAATATTATTATTATTATTATTATTATTATTATTATTATTATTATTATTATTATTATTATTATTATCGTTATTATAAATAATGTTCTTATTGAGCATTATTTCTGATAGGCCTTTGCTGCCAAATTTATTAGATCGTTATTGCTAAAACGAATCCAGCTAAGCAATTTTTCCAGAAATAATTAAGAGTTTACAGATTAGCTTGGTAGTCTCTTTTTAAGAGGTGGGTTAAGAAGTCACTTACAACTATGTTACAATTGATATAAACTTGCTATTTAATTTGCAAACTTATTTTGTGAAAATTATTATTATTATTATTATTATTATCATTATTATTATTATTATGATTATTATTATTATTATTATTATTATTATTATTATTATTATTATTATTATTATTATTATTATTATTATTATTATTATTATTATTATTATTATTATTATTATTATTATTATTATTATTTTCTATCATAGTAATTTAAATTTTCGTTTTTAGGCAACCAAATTTGGAACTGCTCTTGAATAAATTCTAAAATCTAGTCATGTTTCGAACCTGCACTCGCCTCTTTGTCTTAATATTCATCCCTTAACTCCAATAGTGTTTCATCATTAGTTATTGTGTCGTCATTTCACCACAATTTATATATATATATATATATATATATATATATATATATATATATATATATATATATATATATATATATATATATATATATATATATATATATATATATATATATATATATATAGGTGAGATGGTGATGGAATGAATTTGGAAATTGTGTAACAAAGCTTTTATGGAGGGTATAGCTCCGAGGGATTGAAGGAGAGCTGTAACAGTACTCTTATATAAGGGTAAGGGGGATAAAGAGAACTGTGGAAATTATAGACGAATAAGTTTATTGAGCGTTGTAGGGAAGATATATGCTGGTGTTTTGGTCGAAACAGTGCGCGTCGAGTGACTGAGGGACTGATTGGTTAAGATCAAGGTGTATTTAGAAGCGGTATATGATGTGTGGATCAAATTTCTACATTGAAACAAATGTTTCAGAAAATAAGGGAGAAGAAGAATAAATTGTATTTAGGTTTTATGGATTTGCAACAGGCGTATGATAGGATTAATAAGGGAGCTCTATGGCAGGTTTTAGTGATATATGGGGTTGGTGGTAGGCTTCTGAATGGAATCAAAGGTATGAATGACGTTTGTGAAGGGTGTGTAAGAATAAATGGAGTTAAAAGTGATTGGTTTAATATTAATATCAGAGTGAGGCATTAATGTGTTATGTCTCCATTTTTATTCAATTTGTATATGGATGGGGTTATGAAAGAATTAGAGGTAGGGATGGCAGGAAAAGGTGTTAGAATGATGGAGAATAGAAGAGAGTACAGGGTTCTTTTCTTATTAAATGCGGATAATTTGGTTTTGGGTGGCGTCTGAAGAGAGTTTGGGAGGATTGGTAGAGGGGTTTGGCAAGGTGTATAAAAGGAGGGGTTTGGAAACAAATGTAGATAAGAATAAGGTTATGGTAGCGAGTGAGGACAGTCCACGGTGTGAAGTTATTCTAGATGGTGAGCAACTGGAACATGTGGCTGAGTTTAAATATTTAGGATATATGTTGGATGAAAACGAAATGGATGATGCAGTGTAGTAAGAAAAATGTGAATGGTAGGAAGGTGTCTGATGCAATTAAATCCTTGGTGGATGTAAAGGGACTAAGTCTTGAGTGAGCCATAGTTTTGTATGACCATATGTTGCTACCTGTGCTAATGAATAGTAGGGAAACTATGGTCTGGAATAAGAGGAATCTAAGGTGCAATGGGTTCAGATGGACAATCTTAGAGGTGTGTTAGGTGTGAGAAGAATTGCTAAAATGAAGAATTAACGCATTAGAAAGTTGTATGGTGTGAAGAAATGAGTAAATGAGAGAATAAACGAGAGGACATTGAGGTGGTTTGGTCATATGGTATGGATGGATGATAGTTGGTTAGTTAAGGGGATGTATAGTGGTGAGTGTGATAATCGATTTGCTGGGAGACCTAAGAAAAAGTGCATTGAGTTAGTAAAGGAATGCATGAAGGAGAGGAATGTGAGTTTGACAGAGGCGAGAAGAAAGGTGCATAACAGAAGTGATGACGGGATTTTGTGAGAAGGTATGTTTGTGGGCCTTGCCCAGGGGCTGAACCTTACATTGACGAGATGTCACAGTGAGGGGTCCTTCGCAGTCTAGCAAAACCCAAGGGGGAATTTTTCTGACTGCGACGAGTTCTCACTTAAGGCATTAAAGAGGACGGTAAGGCTGGGCTTTCTTTTCGACTTGCATCAGTAGTAGGGGGTGCACCTTTAGCTTCCAAAACAGCATCCGGAAGTTGCAACTGGATGTTGCAAATGTTGCAAAGCAACATTTTGCAAAATGTTTTTTGACGTTTGGTACGCCAAAGTTAGGGTTATTAAGGTCGGTAAGACCCGAATTTAAGACCGTTTTCCTAGTTTTTAACCTGCACTTGGTGGGTTTAACCCCAAAAAAATTTTTTTTTGTTCCTAGAAGGTTTTAAATAATTGACAGGTCATTTCTAATGGTTTCATTCGATTTATCGAGATCTTTTACCCCTAAATCGATTTTTAAATCATCTTTCTACGTATTCTGGTTAGCTTAATACATTGAAAAACATAATCGAGAAAGAAAATCATTACTATTATTTAACATTCGATTAACCGTAGTAGTAGCACCCAGATTCGGAATGAAATTTCTAGCACATCTAGCACGCCTCAAATGCCATTCTAGCACTTCTAGGACTTCTAGCCTCTTTCTAGCTGTTAAGGTGTGTTAGGTATGGAATAATGTGTAATGAAGGTCTGCGAATCGATTCCAGTGGTTTTTGAGTGGATCGGAACAGCCCTTAGGACATTGGCACTGGTGTTGCGCTGCTCAGCCATATTTTAGCGTTTTTAAATGGTTTCTAGTTAAGGTGTTCTTTTCAAACTTGGCATCGTGACTGTTGAAGGTATTGCCTGTCTGGCCCTGAGGTTTCACGCAGCTACGCCCAAGGATGGTGGTCTGAGCCCCCAAAACCTTAAAAATGGACTTAGAAGGTTGAAATTTGGTGAATGAATGAAAGAGAATGAATGAAATAGAGTATCAATGTTAAATTAAGTGTCGGAGTACATGATCCGGAGCCGGAACCAGAGCTGATGCCGGAGCTAGACTAGAATTCAGGCTCCAGACAGATATACGGTCAAATGAGATGTCTTTTCATATGTTTTTAATAACGTAGATTAAGAATTTGAGGGTTTCAAGACCCTCAAATGAGCCTGAGGTACCCCTTGGAGGGGGATCCCCACTGAAAAAAGAAGAAAAGTACAGAGGAATATGAAGGATGGAAGATAAGGAGTCTCATAAGCCAGATCAAATGAGCCATTGTAGGTGTCCGTGCCGGAACCGTTGTGGTGCCGGTGTGGTGCCACGTTAGTAAACATGTACTTAGCACCCTAATATTGGCATCCTTATATATATTTTCAACAACGTAGATTCGGAATTTGAGGGTTTCAAAACCCCCAAAGGTGTCTGAGGACCCTCCTGAGGGGAGTCCCCACTGAAAAGCACAGAGTGCATGGCAACGAAGATTGAGGAAGGAATAAGAAGAAGGAAAAAAGAAGTCTCATATGATGGAGCAAATGAGCCATAGCTGGAGCACTGAGCCGGAGGCGGAGCCGGTACTGGAGCTAGAGTCAGAAGAAAAGCACAGAATGCGAAGCTGAGAAAGATGGAGGACGGAATGAAAAGAAATCTCATGTTTCGGAGCAAATGAGTGATTGCATTGTAGGTGTCTGCACCGGCACCAGTGCGGGCAGGAACGGTACCGATTTAGTAAACATGAGCTTAACACCATAATATTGGTATCCTTATATATGTTTATAAGTCCGTAGAACATAAATAACATAGTTTCAGTACTCTCAAAGGTTTCTGAGGTCTGCCATGCATACACGGCAACCTGATTTGCCTCTACTTACCGTGTATTCTTTTTTTTTTCTGGCGCTCTGTCGAGAACAGCCCCATTTATTTTCCAAATAAAATGACTGTGCAATTTGAGTATCAGCTACATTGACAGGGTGACCATAATACAGATCCACTTTTCCAATCTGGTTCTGGTTTGGTAAAATCCTCTTATTTCTGATTTTTTCCTCGGATTATAAAATTTCTTAGTTTTATCCATTTAAGAACATTTATTCTCTCTCTCTCTCTCTCTCTATATATATATATATATATATGAGCAGCAGTATATAGTATATATATATATATATAGAAAGGTGTTATATATATATATATATATACATATATATATATATATATATATATATATATATATATTAATATATATATATATATATATATATATATATATATATATATATATATATATATTATATATATATATATATATATATATATATATATATATATATATATATAATATTATATAGTTATATATAGGTTATATATATATATATATATAGCATATATATATATATATATATATATATATTATTATGCAGTGGCGTATCCAGGAAATAGGTAATATGGCCCCCGAAATTTTCTAGACACTAAAAAAAATTTTAAGTATCATATCTGTTAATAATATAGTGCAGAAGTTAAATTAATTTTATATAATTCGTCGCTGTCAGGAACAAATCTCGTAAGTCCATTAGTTAAAACTAAACTTGAAACCATCAGAGAAAGTGCAACATTAGAATATCAGCTGATTTTTGAAGAATGTGCAAAGCGTATCAGAGCTGGGTATTGAAATTGCTGTACCAAGAATTAACAAGTTCCAAAAATAAAGACCCAACATTCCTACTTCCGACCCACAAACTTATTATCGCACACCCATTTTTATACAATTTTTTGGATGATTTAATATCAGCATTAGGAGAGAGGTTTTTAAATTTTCCTTGCAATTTGTCATACCGAACGGGTGTAATGTGCCATATGGGAAGATAAAAGATTGTGTAATATTTAACAAGGAGGAGGATCTCGAAAGCCCAAATGAAGATTTAGTAAAAGCAGTATGGGATTTATGGAAGTTGAAATGGCATCACAGCACAGATTATCCAAAAACAGCAATAGACGAACTAGTTCGTTCGCAGTCACAACTTCCAAATATTTACATCTTGTTGCAAATACTGGCATTTTACCTGTGTCTACTGCTTCAGTAGAAAGAAGCTTTTCAGCATTAAGACTTCTGAAAGCTACTTGAGAAATAATCCTATTGGAGATGAAAGACTTACTGGACTTGCCCTCCCTCTACATACATCGAAATGTTGACATAAAAACTGAAGGTGTTATCTCGCTCTCATGCAAGGCGATTAAAGTTAACAATTTAGGTAAGATGATTTTAGTAATTTATATAAATTACCCTATTTTTTTTAAAATTTAATATTTGGTCCTTTCACATTATATATAAATATATATATATCTTTATATATTTTTTATATATATATATATATATATATATATATATATATATATATATATATATATATATATATATATATATATATATATATATATATATATATATATATATATATAAATATATATATATATATATATATATATATATATATATATAGTATTTATTTATATATATATATATATATATATATATATATATATATATTATATATATATATATATATATATATATATAGTTAGTATATATATGAAGAAGATTTATATATATATATATATATATATATATAAGAAACGATTTTTGTCGGCCCCCCGAAAAAAATTTCTGGATACGCCACTGTATATATATATATATATATATATATATATATATATAATATAGTAGAAGAGTATATATATATATATATATATATATATATATATAGCTCCAAAATTATCCTTATAGTATATATATATATAGAATAATAGGAGGCCTGAAGTAATCTAAAACACAATGATTATTACATATATAATATAAGAGACAGTCTTCTGATCGTGCAGGGCGTCGGCGTTTGATCCGTGCTGGATCCTCTGTCCGACGCAGTGAGTGGAACCAGCATTTTAAATTACCCGGCTCCGACTCCGACTCCGGCTCCGGCTCCAGCATTTTAAAATTACCCGGCTCCAACTCCGGCTCCGGCATTTTTAAATTGCTCGACTCCGGCTCCGGCTCCGGCTCCGACCCCTAGTTATAATTCTTTCTCCATTTACAGTCATGAAATCATTAATTCTGATACAAAATTTTGAGGGTATGATGAAATTAAATGTTTGTTAATGACATCTTTATTAGCTTAGAATTTAAAACTTAGAAAATATTTTATAGAAAATAAGAATTTAAAGAAATACAGAAAAGGAATCATTCACTTTCTTCCTAAATTTTAATATAATTCCTCTTTGAACGATGAACTGCCTGTACAGTTACGTAATATAATTTTATTATTTTTTTCCTAAAAAGAATAAAAATCATATTTTAGATTCATCTTAAAGTTTAAAATAATTTCTCGTTGAACTATGAGCCTGAACATATATAACATAATTTTATTCAAAACAGATTTTATATATATATATATATATATATATATATATATATATATATATATAATATATATATATATATATATATATATATATATATATATATATATATATATATATATATATATATATATATATATATATATAATTCACTTTCTTCCTAACTTTTAAAATAATTTCTCTTTGAACAGCCCGACCATATGTAATATAAATTTATTCAAAACAATTGTTCTTAAAAATAAAACTTCATCAATAAAATCCTCCTTTAACGATGTCCTTAGATCCGATTTTATTATTTTTAAAGCAGAAAATAAGCTCTCAACATTCACTTGAATAGGAGGCAAAGCTGTAATTGTGCAAGCGGCATCTTGCAAAATTTTAGGATTGCAATTGATTGCCTTTTAACTGTTAACTTTGATTTCCGGTCGATTTTCATTATTTCATCTAATGACTTCTGGAATTCTACCTTTAATTTTCTAGAAGATATTTAGGTTGAATGTCTTTTTACTAGTAGATTGTGTTTTTAGTTTTTTCCATCGCTTTTCTGCATGCTCCAATTTTTCCATTATCTGGCAAATTTGACTTCTTCATCTTCATCTGACAAAATTCTACAAGCGAGGATTCCTGAAACTGCTGAACTATCTGACTCCGGCCCAGATTTCTGTTCAATAGCGTTATTCATTTTAAGTCCTAGTTCACAAAGAACCCTCCTAGCTTTAAATATCAGATCTTCAGTTCTGGGAAAGATTCTAAACAAAGATTGTCCACAAAAATATTTTATTTTCAGTTAACATTCTTTCCCTTCTTTTCATGGAATTTATTTGTGATTTGCTAAAATCCGTTCTCTATAAAAATTTTCCTGCAGTCAAGTCTTCTGATTGAATATTTTTGTTGTAAAGTATGGGTGTTTTAATAATTCTTCGAGTGTTTCGATTTCTTCCCACTGACAGTTGGAGAGAGAAAGTTCAGAAGTACCGGCAGCCATCATACTACTACTATAATATTTTAGTTGCAGAAGCCTTTAGAGCATAAGACATGTACTTCCCCATCTTGTCTCTTGACCTAAGATTGCCACTTTTGCAACTTGATTCTTTAGAACTTCCATTAATTTTGGGGTACGTGCTGCTTTTGCTATTTGTCTCGCCCTGCTTATAAGATTTGCTCTATGAGTATTGTGGAGACCATCACGCACTGCTAACTGCAAAGTATGAACTCCACATCTCATGTGTGCAATGTTAACGTTATCGGAAAATAGTCTTTTCATAGTTTTATCAAGTTCATTCTGAAAACAACTATTACTTCGTTTTGACATTCAATAAAATCAGTATCACATTTACCAGCTCACCCTCATTGTCTTTATTTAATTTTTCAATCGTACTGATCATGTCTGATGCGTTATCCGTAACTAAGCTAATTACTTGTCTCTTGTTATTTCGAATTTTTTAAGATGTCAGTAACAAATTCTTGAATATATTCGCTGAAATGTTGAGTATTTTTTTCTTTTACTGCTAACGTTTTAGAAATATTGTTTTTATCTCCGTCCACAAATATAAAATTATTGACAAAATAATTTAGCTTTTCCCCTGTGTAAGCATCCATTTTTAAATGCACAAAGCGTCCTTTTATGCAATTTTTAAGCTTATTTTTTTTATTTTTTTTTTCTAGAACTATTTTACAAATATTTTCCAGTCTAAAGGGACTTCCAGTTTCTAAGCTTATGTCTCCAATAATATGCTTTAGGATCCTGGTCATGCAAAGAAAACTAATGGGTCACTATCTTTAACAACCATTAAAATCAATTGTATTTTGAATTTGCCACTTAACATAGACAGAACAAGTTTATGGCTACTGAAAAAGTTTCCACTTTAGTTTGAGTTTTTGAAATTAAGAAATTAAAGGTTTATCCTGATTACCTTTAGCTTCACTTTTCTTTTTAACAATTGCAGCAATGTCTGGATGATAGCGTTTTAAATGTCTCATTAATTTAAAGGATCCAATAGATGTATTGTGACCCCATGAGTAACTGGTAGTTAGGTAGACTCTTTTGTGCATGATCGAACTGACTGTTTCCCATCAACTGTGTTAACTATTTCATATTGACAAATGAAAGTATTTTTATCATCAGAGTGAGTAATATATTCAAATACATGAGGTGTTTTCGATTTTGGTTTAGTTGACACAATATTTTTTTAACGATATTAAACTTAATTAATTAAAGTTATCTATAGAAGTACCGAACCTTTTATTATTGAATAATAAATATACATAATCAAATTTTTGGAAAAAAATAGAATATATATATATATATATATATATATTGTATTATAATTGTCATGTATAAATATATATATATATATATATATATATATATATATATGTTGAAAATATTGAGTATATGTATAAAGAAAATACAAATATATATATATATAAGTTATATATATGTGTATATATATACATATATATATATATATATATTATATATATATATATAAAGTATATATATATATATATATATATATATATATATATATATATATATATATATATATATATATATATATATATATAATTGAAATATTGGAATATAAGAATTGGAGGTGATCTCCTCAATCAATTATTGATTATATATATATATATATATATATATATATATATATATATATATATATAAATATAAAATATATATTTATATATATATATATATATATATATATATATATATATATATATATATTTATATATTTATATCTTATATATATATATATATATAAATATATATATATATATATATAACACCTGAAGCAAGAAAATTAATATTTACTTTATTTGTATTCGCCGGAGCCGGAGCCGCCTCTTTTTTGGCCCCGACTCCGGCTCCGGCTCCAGGTCCCTAAAACTCCGGCCTGACTCCGGCTCCGGCTCCGGCTCCAGATCCCCCAAAATTTCGCCTCCGGCTCCAGCTCCGGCTCCAGTCCTTCAAAAAGTTTCGCCTCCGGCTCCGGCTCCGGCTCCGGTTCCACCCAAAACCTTGCGGCTCCACGGCTCCGGCTCCCGGCTCGGGCTCCGGCTCCGCAGCCCTGCTTCTGATTGTGAAGGGCGTTAGCTTTCGATCCGTGCTGGATCCTCTGTCCGACGCAGTGAGTGGAAGACTAAAAAAATTTTTATTAAGTTTAAATCAATGAAAATTTTGAGAAACAAATGATTTCATCAGACGAAAAAAACAACACAACGAAGACCTCATAAAAATTTCTCAAAATTCTGCCCTAACCTTACACAGATCACAACTTAATCACAAAATTAACCTTAATCACATGAACCCCATCATACAGGTGCTCAACCCCCTACAACGCAAAATAATTGAATCCCTTTGTATAAAAAATCTTCCCAACTACAACATACTACAAGGCGAATACTCTTTAGATCCCACACTTAACAAATTATTGATCACCACACCTTTTTTCAAAAAAATCTTAACACAACATACATAATTATTTCATTTTTTTTCATTGATTTAAATTTTCCACTTTTCATTGATTTAAACTTAATAAAAAAATTTTTAGTCTTCCACTCACTGCGTCGGACAGAGGATCCAGCACGGATCGAAAGCTAACGCCCTTCACAATCAGAAGACTGTCTCTTATATTATATATGTAATAATCATTGTGTTTTAGATTACTTCAGGCCCTCCTATTATTCTGCACGTTATCATAACCTAGCGATTTAATGCTTGATCATCTATATAAAGAGTTATATATATATATATATATATATATATATATATATATATATATATATATATATATATATATATATATTTATATATATATATATATATATATATATATATATATATATAAGTATATATATATATATACATATATAGTTATATATATATATATATATATATATATATATATATATATATATATATATATATATATATATATATATATATATATATATATATATATATATATATATATATATATATTTATTATAAAGATATATATATTGATAAAAATTCTTTTCTTGAAGAGCATTTCTGTTGGGATTGAACCTTGGGCCCCAGCAGATAAACGCCCAGGTTCAACCTGCGAATAGCCTCAGAAAGTTGTACTTTATCAATACCTATTGACACTGCGGTTAATGCAGTTACCTTCATCCATATATATATATATATATATATAAGATTATATATATATAGAAAGAAGATAGTAAGAAAGAAGAGAAAGAGCAGTATATATATATATATATATATATATATATATATATGTATATATATATATATATATATATATATATATATATATATATATATATATATATATATATATATACTATATATATATATATAGTATATATATATATATATATAGATTTATTTCTTTTTTTATTTATTTTTAAAATAAATGAAAAAGATAGTATATATATATATATATATATATATATATATATATATATATATATATATATATATATATATATATATATATATATATATATATATATATATATTCGTAATCTCATTTATGTGCAGCTGTGCACAGGAAGATAGAAAAAAAAAGTCCGAAGATAATTAAAGTCTCTTAAACTTTTTATAAATAAGAGAAACTCAAAAAACATTAAATTGCTGTCCTTTTTATTTTGTTAATATTTTCCGATATATTTTTATATAAGATAGTATATATATAGTATCCATTTTATTTTTATAGCATATTTTATTATATTTTGCAGTATATTTGCCAGAGAATATTTAAGTATAAATGTATTTAAAATGATAAGGATTGTTTCATTAAGTTTATAAATAGAATAAATATTGTAAATATTAATTTTAAAATTTTCCACGTTTTTATTCCAATCAAATAAAAATAATCATGTCACCATCACGTGATGCCGTGTCCCTTATTATCAGAGCTTCAAAACTTGGATACTTGGTTATTTTCTTATATATATATATATATATATATATATATATATATAGCAAGAATTTC
>JABUQX010037546.1:65000-69302 GCA_015478945.1 Trachelipus rathkii | reverse complement strand
TAATAATATATATATATAAATATATATTTATATTTTATATAATATATATATATTAATTATATATATATAAATTAATATATAAATATATATATATATATATAATATAATATATATATATATATATATATCTATATATATAATATATATATATATATTATATATATATATAATTATATATATATTAATATATCGTTCCACTTCTTTTCCCGAAGGACTGGGGAAGGGTGCGTACATGCACCGGGAAAAAAAAAAAAAAAAAAAAAAAAAAAAAAAGAAAGTGTTAGAAAAGAACATGACAAAGAAAGAAAAGAAAACGGGAGGAAAAAGCCAGCCTTACCGACCCCTTTTATAACCTATTAGTGAGAAACTCTGTTCCCGAGTTCAGAAATCCCCCTAGAGGCATCAACGCACCGGAACCGCGAATCTCTCGTCAATTTGGGTTCATCGCTGTTGGCCCGGTGAGGCCCAACAACCTTACCCCCTATTAACAAACCGTCTTCATGCCCTATTATGCACCTTTCTTCTTCGCCTCTTTGACAACTTCAATTTACTCTCCCTTCCCCAGACACTTTCCTTTAACCGGACACCTCAAGTTCAACTTTTGGTTCGGTTTATTCTTTTCCAGCCCGGTCGATATCACAACACCACACACAACACACAACACAACAAACACCACACACCACACACACACACACACACACCACATACATCTCCATTAACCACGACTATCTTCCACCTTTTCCTTTTCCACATGACCAAACCATCTCAACGACTTTCTTATATTCTTCTTCATTTACTATCCCTTTCTTCACCCACCCACACAACTCTCTATACTATGCATTCTCTTTTTATCAAATTCGTTCTCGCAAATAACACGCCCTTAAGATTGTCCATCAAATATTTACTTCAGATTCACTACCTCTTATTCCCAAACTAGTCTACTACTGATGCAATTAATAACTGGTAACAACAAACACCCTCATGTAGATCTAGTGCATTCAAGACTTAGTCCCCTTATCCACCAACGATTTTAATTGCACCAGCCACCTCGCTGCCATGCACACTTTCTCAACTACACTCTTCATTCATCTGTCCCTTATCATCAACAATATATCCCTAATATTAAAAATCAGACACTGTTCAAGTGCTCACCCTCTAACGTAGATTCACACCGGGACTGTCCTTCACTCACAACCATAACCCTCCTCTTATCTACCACTAACATCCTTACTCACATCCAACCAAATCTCTTCTACCAATCCTCGCAAACTCTCTTCAGATTCACAAACAATGCCAAATAAATCATCCGCACTATAATGGTAGGCACCCTTCCACTTCTCTTCCATTCCCATCATTTCTAACACATCTCTTGCCACCCCAAACCTCCAATTTCTTTCAGTAATCCAATATTGGTTCAAATGAATAAACCAAGGCGACAACAACAATCCTGCCCTCACTCCGCTGATTAATATTAAACCACATCACCTTTATTCTTGTACACCGGCTAAACTATCGATCATACATACTTTTGATCCATTCAGAGCCTACCCACCACACCTTATAACCTAAACTTGCCATAGAAGCTTCCCTATTAATCCGTATCAATAGCTGTTGCAAATCCATTAAACATAAATACATTTATTCTTCGTCTCCCTCATTTTCTCAATCTGTGTTTTTAATGTAATTATTTGATCACACATTCCTATAACAATTCCCTAAAAGCACCTTGATTCTTTACACAATCAGTCCTTCAGCTCAGCTTGACGCACTCTTTCGACAAAATACCAGCATATGATTCCCTTACAACACTCAATCCACATAATTCCCCTATAATTCCCTACAGTTAACCCTTTTATCTCCCTTACCCTTTTATTAAGAGAGTACTTGAATTATGCTCTCGCTCCATCCCTCGCCGAGACTATACCCTCCATATTACGCATATTGATGCACAATTTCCAAATCCATTCATTCACCATTCTCAAATCCGTTCTTGCGTCGATTCTTCAACCAAGCATTTCATCTATACCGCAGACTTTACACATTTTCAACTGTCCACTTCAACCCCATACCTTCCTCCTCATCTAATGACCTCATCCAAAAAATATCCATCCATTCCTTCCTGCACCATCAAACCCTCACCACCACCCATTCACTCTAATAACTCACTCATTACTTCAATGTCTATACAGATTTTTCGGACAATTTTCGCACTTCGACAATTCCCCCTCACATCCGTTTCGTCATTTTACGAAAGCACCTCCTATTCATTATATTCTGAGCATGTTCCTGTTATTTTCATACTTCAACCTTCTCGCGCTCCTTCCGAAGAGCTTCCTTATTCCCTTGTAAGTCCTCATACTCCCTTCCAAACTGTTCAGTGATCTCTTTTTTTCCCCCTGCTTACGTATTTGCAAGCTTTCTATATTCTCTTTTCCTCCTATTCAGTATTCCAAAAACATCTTTCCTTTTTGAATTCTTCATATAAAATATATATATATATAATATTATAATATTATAAATATATATATTAATAAATATTTTAAATAAAATATTATATATATATTATATATATACTAATAATTATAATATTTAATAATTATATATATAAATCTAGAACAACTCCCAGGAAAGGTTTTCGCCTCAGTTGAACCCAGCCATTTTCTTTTGGTCCCGAAACCTCTTAAAACCCTAGAACACTCTGGGAACCATTTTCGGGAGCCGGGCCAATGGGATTCTTCCGGAGCCAGTCCTCGATTGTTCTGCGTGTTGGAAGATGTTATGTTTATTTAAACACTCACAGGTAGGATTTCGTCCTTCAGCTAGAACTAGCATTTCTATTACCGATCCAGGCCTCAAAAACTCGATCCGTTTCTCCCAGAAGCTCTCCCCCAGGAATCGTGTCTGGCCTTTCTCTGGCTCGAGATGTTTTATAGTGTGTTGCCAAGGGTGGGTGGCAGAGAATGGAGAAGCGAGGAAGGAGGAGGGGGAAAACAAGAATTTAGGACAAAAACCATATGACACCGACTATTATTTTAAACAGACACCAAGAACGACATATATGTTAGGGCTGGTTGTATCGATAGTTAGTATAATATATTATGATTTATATATATATAAATTATATAATTATATATATTATATATTATAACTATATTTAATATTACTATTATTAAATATTATATATATCTATAATTCATATAATTATATAACCTATCCTAATTGTAATTACTAGATTGTCTTCATGCTGTTTCTTTCCTCTCCTCTTCCTTTTACTCCACTGGCACAGGACTATCAAATAAGATGGTGCATGATTTCAATCAGAAACACAACGTCTTCATCAAAATTCTCGAATCAGTCAGAGGGCAGACTTCTTAGGCCTGAAGAACATTAGAGCCCAAAGAAACCAATTTTCTACCACAATCCGCGGGAAAGGGACAGGGGGGTATGTGTAACTTGATAAAGAAGGGTTTCCAACCCAGCTTTCTCTCTGTGCATGTGAGAATTAGGTATACGACAGTGGGTTGGTCCTCTTCCTCAGTTTGTTCCAAAAATCTCAAAGGCCTTCTTCAAGTCCTCCTCATGGTGGTCGATAGCCAGAGGCTGGTTGTCATTTTCACCTGCTCCTGCTCTTGGGCGGCACCATCGTTGTCGTGACCAGGAGTCACGTTTATCAGCACTGCACTGAATAACGTCCTCTTCCTGATGATTCTCCGTGTCAGTGCCATCATTCAGAACTCCAACGACTTGGAAGTTTGAAATTTGAGGTGGAGAGAGCATGTGGTATCAGCAGGTCTATGTCACAAACAGGGTGCGTCAAACCTCCCCTTGAGGCCATCCCTTAAAAAAAGTTGGTTAAGATTTTTCTTTTTTTTTTTTTTTTTTTTTTTTTTTGCAGTAAACACCACCGCTCACGGGCAGACAGCCCTCAATCTAGGAGGGCTAATGATGACTCAATTTTAAAAGTCTTTGAGCAAGACTGGAGCAAGAGAAGAGAATCTAGCTCACACAAACACGAACCGACCAGTGACGAACACTGGGGTGGGTCTTTCGCTGAGTTGGGCGAGTGCTCTAAACAGCTGAGGCATTACCCGGACCGCAGTTTTGGTGCCCTTGATCATCCCTTCTGACCTATAGCGAGTTCTTCGACATCCCGTTGGAATGCTACAAGGATCTTCATAATGACACAAAATGGCATTTTTTAAACTTTCATGATCCTTTAAGCAGAAGAAAAGAGGAAAATAGGAAAAAAAAGAAGTAATCAGCTCCAATCAATCCATCAATCCAATACGAAGAAATCCTCCT